>PYXC01000678.1:735000-872500 GCA_015244755.2 Tenualosa ilisha | reverse complement strand
TAACACACAGATACAAACACATACACACGCACAGAAACACACACACACACACACTCACCTCACACTTACACACAGATACAAACACATACACACACACAGAAACACACACACACACACACACACCTCACACTAACACACAGATACATACACATACACACACACACACACACACACATACACATACACCTTCAACGGTCTCTTTAGTTACCATGGCAACTGGGCTTTGGAACACTGAGGTAGCCCCTGAGAGTGGACACACAGTCAGGACGGGACGAGACTTGTGTTTGAAGTGCCCCGGATTCAACTCTGGCCTGCCAGGAGCAGGGGCAGGGGCTAACGGCCGTGAGGCTCTCTGTCAGGTTGTTCTTGTGGGACAAGGGGATGCTGAGAACACTGCAGAGTGCTGCCTTTTTAGGAGAATGGAGGCTCACAAACACAAACACAAACACAAACACAAGCACAAACACACACACACACACACACACACACACATACATACTCACATACAAACACTCCAACAAAAGCACACGCGTATGCTGCAGAAGAAATGCTTTAGGCTGCCCGAGAACAAATATCTGCAAACTGGAAAAAAAAAGAAAAAGAGATTTGAGAGAGGGAGGCCATTTCTATTCCTTCAATTTCGGCATGTTCCCTTTTTCTGTGTCGTTTGTTTCCCTCCTTCCCTTTGACGAGCCATTTCCCTTACACGCATGCACACACCTCTCCAGCTGCCTCTCTGTCCCTTGCTCTCTCTCTTCAAGACTCCCCCTCCTTTGTGCCGAACAAATAACCGATTCCCTTTGATATGGCTGAACTTGGATTACCCACAGCCCACCATGACCAGGTACGCACTCCACAGAACATATACTGCTCTCTTGCAGACAGACGGACAGACAGACACACACACACACACACACACACACAGTCTCCCTCATACACACAACTACTCTTTCTTTCTCTCTCTCTTTCATACACACACACACACACGCACACACACACTGACTCATAACAACACGTAGGCTCACTGCTCAAAACCTGACTTGTAGGTGTGTGTGGCATGTGGGACAAACAACTTGGAGGTGTAGGTTTACAGAGAACATCCTCCTGCTCCGCATGCCGGCTCTTTCAGATCCTGGCACGTGCAGACAGAACAAATCTCCGAGCAGCCAGGGAGGAGAGAGAGAGAGGGGGGAGAGAAAGGGAAAGAGAGAGAGTGAAGGAGGGAGGGAGAGAGAGAGAAAGAGATATGGGAGGGACATGGGAACAATGACACTATCACCTCCTGCAGAATTTTGCGTTGGGAGACATTTTTTTTTAATCATTCATGCTGTGAACTCTTGCCAGTTGCACACAGGCTTATCTGGCAGTGTGTCCAATAATATGCACCCTATCAGACAAACAATTGCTATCCAGTTTGAATTCATATGGTATGCCTCCTAAAGTAGGCTATGAGTGTAATACGAGTAAGTTCTGTTTTACATTCACAGTATTCATCTGATGATGACATATTTCTTTAATCTACTTCTTTTTGGTCTCCAGTGTACAATAGTTATATTATTCATGTTTTATTTTCTATCCAAAGGCTTGTGGATTGGTTCTGCCTGTGAATAATAATAGCTTCTGAGCGTGATGAAGGCTGACGGAGATGCACAGTGGTGTTTACAAGAGAAGAGCAGCAGTCCTGATTCTGCCAAGATGCAGGCTGGGAAAAGAAGGAAGCTCCGTCTCCTCTGTCGGATGGAGGTCTGTAGCATCTTCTGCTGTCATCTCCTCTGCTCAATAAAATATACTTTGCTCTTCACTGGAACCTAAGCAGATGCTTTGGAGAGCTTCTGGTAGTGATGAGCATTAATTATGGAGAAATATCAGATAAGTTTTTCTTTTTTTTTCTTTTGTATTTATTTCCTTTGTCCTCGATGCAGAGGAAGGTGAAAGAGGAATTCAGTTCATGATGAATCAGAGAAATAGAAATGATGCCTCCCCTTGAGGTCCACAGGGTTCTTGTAATTTCGGTGCAGTCGATGGATGCAGTGCACAGCAGACCATTTCCTCAAAGTGGTTGATAGTCTTTAAATTATTGCTCTCTCTCTCTCTCTCTCTCTCACACACACACACACACACACACACACACACACGCACACACACAGACCAGTTAATGAAACAGCAGTCTGCCCTTTTACCTTGTGCATTCTAACAGTAGCATTTGAGAATTGGAGAAAGTAAAAGAAAAGAAAAGAAAAGAAAAGCTGGACACACACACACACACACACACGGACAAATGAAACCACCAGGCACCTATCGGTTTACAGCTAAATTTTAATTAATCAACTCAGGTACGATAATGGGGAGGGGAGGATGGTATAGTGGGTGGTGATGGTGGTGGCGGACAGAAGCCCATTGTAGATAATTCTCCACCGCTGCCAATCTCACAGGGCTTGGACTGGCATTGATGGCAGTTGTGGTATACGTGTGTGCAGAGCTAAGAGGTAGAGGAAGAAGAGAAGAAGCCATGCGACGCTACAGTCAGCACCAGGCAATTGGACGACAATCAGACATTAATTAGGAGCTGGCAGCCAGCCAGGCGCAGCCGGGCCCAATGTCATTAACACAGCAGCGGTCCATCTCTCTGTGAAAGGGCGACCATTATTTTCTATTATTGTGTGAGCCGGGCATTAGAATGACCGAGGGGGAGAGACCCAGGCTACTCACCCATTTGAACACAGGGGTCCATGGACATGTGTTGCACTTGACTGCAGACCCACAGGAAGACCCAACAGATGCTAACAAAGGCTACAGTCCGCACTCTCTGCCTTTACTTGTTGTTTAACGCTACTATAGCCCATTGCCCAGGCTCACTGCAGGAAATATTACTGTGCTGTTGGCACAGGGCTTTAGCTTGTCATTGGAGCTTCTGAAGACTATTACAAACCATTTCAATGCTAAAAACAAAAATAATGCTTAAATGTCCTACTTAGTTTTAAAACTACTTCTACTACGTTAAGATAAACACACGGAATGTTAAAACAGAAACCATGCAGAAAAAGCTATGATGCTAATAATCAAACTTGAAACGGTCTGTAGAGTAGTCTCACTCTGTAAAGTCATTAATAATATATATGTGCTATACTGTTTGGGGTATGAGTTTCTGTGGACGCAAATAAATGAGATCCCTCTTCACTCAAGTCAGACCCATAGAAATTAATAATAATAAAAAAAAACTTTTTCTTTTTTTTTACAGCTGCATTCTCTTGCCAGAGCTAAAAAAGAACTTCCTGTCAACCAAAACAGCCTGAGACAAAAAAAAAACACCAAAACAAAACATACACAGAGAAGGCTGTTTTGTTTTCTGTATCAATTTGCATCAGTACAGTATGTGTCAGTGTGTACAATATACGCAGACATCTGACAGATGTTTGCATAATACCACTGTGACATGAGTCTGACAGTGACAACAGAAAAGTCCTTTCACAACAGGCCCTGAGACAAATCGAAGGGTGTGCTTATCAGGATTGTGGCGCCCATGGCTGCTCTGTTGAATCCTAAATGAGTGTTTTTAATGACGGACAGCCAAGAATGATGGATGAATATTTTATGGCTTGGTGGCCTGGAGCATCACTCTGTCTTCTCTTCTATTCTGTTTTTTTTGTTATTATTATTTCTTCTGTTTATATCATGTGCCCGTGAAGATACTGAGATAGTGCTTCCCTTTTTGCAAATGTCAATGTAAAATGATCTGAGATTCCTTCCATACTACAAGTATGTGTGAGAGAGAAAGGAAAATCGAAGTGTGAACACCACACAAACCTGACTGAGAGAGAGAGAAATAGAGAGTAAGAGAGAAAGAGAGAGAGAGAGAGAAAACAGAGAGAGACTGACAGAGTGAGAGAAAGAGAGAGCGAGTGAGTGAGAAAGAAGAAGTGAGCTGCAAAAAAACAGCTATAGGGACTGCTGCATCTTTTTCTCTCTCCCAATAGACACCTGTCCAAATAAGTGTCCTTGATCTCTCATACGCCCCCCCACCCTCCAACCCACCAACCCACAAGCCCCGCCACCACCCTCCTTGGCCTGCTCTGCCCTCCTCCACTGACCCGTGCAGCTCAATCTCCCTCTGTGTCTCTGTCCTCACAGCAGCCTCTCCTTGCCATTCCGCCCGTGTGCGTCTCTCTCCGGCACCGCGAGGACGCAGAGTACTCAGAGTACTCAGCCTGCTGAGCTGAGCGAGCGAGCACACAAGGTAGCCGGCTGACTGAGTGCCTGAGTGACTGACTGGTTTGGCTGTCTGGTGGGACACTGATGATAGTGGCAGTGGTGGTGAAGCAGAAGTGTGGGGAGGTAAAGACGAGGTGCAACTTTGCATGCCGCGCGGTGGCACTGCGCGTAATTGTCTTAATTAGACCTGCCGGGTTGGGCCTTAATTGAATGATTTAGCAGTGTGAGACCAAGGATGCTCCTGGTGCACAGGTGTGGGGGAGGCCAATCACACAATTACACACCTGTCACCAGCACCCCCGTTGACAAGGAGTCTTGGCTGCTGTTTGAGATGGGGGGGGGGGCAGTTGGAACAAGCCCACCCACGTTGAAGATTTCACTTGACAAAGCCTTTTCCTTTTTCTTGGCTGACAATTGGATTTGCAATTGTCCTCCGTTTGAGATAAAATTATAGTGTACTTCAAAAGGGAGCAAAAAATCCTTGCTTACATATCTACGAGTGAAATCGTAAGTTTGTTTGTCCTTCATTTGTGAGTTACATAAACAACAAACTTTCATTGAGATGTAGAACACCAGCCTACCCTCCCATAGCACAGCAGAAAAGTCATTTAGTGTTAACCCCTCAGTATTTAGAACTGTGCAGCTGAAAGTTGTACAGATGCATCATCACTTTTCCCCTTGCATGTTATTGCCATAGAATGGGTCGTGGGTTATCATACTTAGTTTGTTAGTTATGTCATGAAATTAGACATATTTGGGATTTATTACAATCCACTGTACCTCTAACACCACCATAACTAAAACATGTTCAACTGGTGCAATCTTTGCCATCAACTCTTTGATATGTTCAAATTCTCTCTCTCTCTCTCTCTCTCTCTCTCTCTCTCTATATATATATATATATATATATATATATATATACATATTGGCTTTTATTGTCCTCAACATGTACTGCATAATTAACTTGAACGTTACCATGTGTGCCCTGAATACCTCAACATAAATACAATAATTCTTGATAGGAATATCTCATCCTGTGATCAATTCTATTGTAAATTCATGGAACCAATTGACATTCAATTCATCATGCTCTGCACTATAGGTTTTCCCATTAACTGAAATTCAGTTAATTTAATGAATGGTCTGAATTGAAACTGAGATCTCCTCAACCCTATTAATGGGATAATATGCTTTAAGCACAACAGGACATTGTGTGTTATCGCTCTCTGGAACTTTCTTTTCAAAACAATGTGCAGTATTCACTATGTAGAATATGGATAACAATAGAACCATAACAAGAAAACCATAGATCACAAAACTCCATCTGTAGGAATAAGGATTGCTATGCAGAGCATGTAGTACCATAGTGTACCATTTTCTTTTTGTCTTGATGGTTTTGAAATAAGATGGTTAGGGTTCATACTGGACTTTTCAAAGTGAACTCCCCTCTTACATACTGGTAAAAACAGGTCTGGTGGAGCAATGGGTACTTGGCTGACAATTGGGTGACCTGGGTTTAATTCCTGAACCCCACCTTGTGAGTCTGTGGTGCTGTGGATGAAAGAGTCTGCTACTTAGCAATTAACTTCACATTACTTTACTTTCACAACCACTGGAAGGACTGAAAAAACACTGAAAGGTTTCTACATGAAATCTTCAGGAGATCACCTTATAAGTTTCCAATAATATATTGACAAAATGCAAATGCGATTATATCAACCCACTCAGATCCCTTGCATCATCCTACCACGGTAGGATCTTTAGTTCCCAAATTATGAAGTTATAAATAAAGGTTTAATCTCCTTTATATGCCACTAAATTACATTGAAGAGGCTATATATAATGTGTGGACTTATAATTGATTTGGTAATGAAACTAATTAGACAAATCAAGGGTACTTAGGAGGCCAGTCACTAGATGGTGGGTACTGCTTTAGGTTTACTTCAAATCAATTACCACTGTGGGACACATGTGGATATGCCTGGAGCCTACTGGTGTGTTGGTCAAAGAATTACTAGATCAAAGCTCAGTGAAGGCCTGGAATACCAATGCATTAGTTAAAATGCATATGTCAACTATGCTACATCACTTACACGCCCCATACATTATTAGTACACAAACATATTACTTTAGATGTGACTATCTCAATCAGCTACAATCTACCAATAATACCTCCAGAATGTAGACCTCAGCTTTTGTATGGAGAGAGAGAGAGAGAGAGAGAGAGAGAGAGAGAGAGAGAGAGAGCGAAAGACAGAGAGAGATAATGGCCATCTTGTTTTTTACAGTGGAGTATGTCTGCGTGATAATAGGTTCAAGATACATATAAAAATAATGAAATAATTAAAAGTAATGGCCAGAAAACTCCAAAACAATGTATCATCTGTTAAAGAACAATGCACCCTGGAATGTATGTATTTACAGTGCTTTTATGGGTATCATATGCTTTCACAGTTCAGTATTTTGAAACCCTTTGTTTCCATTGTTAGTACTACTTAAAGTGAATTGTTCTTTTCTTTTCTATTGTTTTGGAGTGTGATTGGATCGATCTCAAAGGAAAGCTAGTACAACTGTGTGTGTGTGTGTGTGTGTGTGTGTGTGTGTGTGTGTGTGTGTGCAGGGAGGCAACCTGGGGGGAGTGAGAGTTGGGTGAAAAAAAGGAGAAAAAACGTGCATGAAATAACAAACTTCAGATTAGGTCTATATGGCAGGAGTTCATAAATCGTGCACTCAAGAGACCTGGCCAACTGACTGTAACAAACCCATTATGTCATGTCCGGCAACTTTGGTGTAATATATTATTGCTGCCGTCCTGGAGACCAGGTATTTATTCCTCCCCATCCATGCTTTTTGGTGGTTGGAATGGTAGGCAAGTGTGGCAGGGCTGCTGCATGTTCCCACCAGAAGTAGGTGTCAGGTCAGCTCCTAATTTAGATCCACATATTTAGGGCTGCTTGCTGAGGTGGGAACTGCTGTCACGACAAGATTGATCTGAAGATGTCAGCGGGGGAAGAGCATTTGTGTGTGCCTGTGTGAGTGTGGGTGCGTGCCGTGGGTGGATCGGGTGAGAGGTGTGCGTCGGTAGAAGATGTTGGGAAAAGTCCCATGAGGGGAGGGGGTCCTGCTCTCGGAATCTCACAGCCATCTGTGCAATCCAGCTGATGCGCCTCTACTGAGCCCTGGCGGAAACCTTCCTCTGCTTCCTCCCTCACTTGCTCGCTCGCTCACTCACTCACTAACTCACTAACTCACTCATTTTCATTCAATTGACTTGAAAGGTCATGAGCCATGATCCATCAAGCATAAACAGCCAATCAAAATGCATGCATTAGCGGGCTGCCGATAAATCAGGGGATAATTTCGCTGTTTACGTGCTTGCCTGCCTGCCTGGCCCCTGGCTGATCTGACAGGGTTTAAACATTTCTGCCTCTGGCGTCTTCTCTCCTGTCATTGGGCCCCACAGAATAGTTGGTGACAGCAGTGGAAGTGGTGGTGGGTGCTACAGTGTGGTCATTTTCCAGGTGCCCTGTTTCATGGAGACTTAACGAGGGTTCCAGTGGCTAACCTAGCAGATTCTAGGCAAGCTGCGCCAGAATCATTGGGCTGAGGCTGTCACTCAGGAAACACACATGAAGCTGATGGAGATGTGTATCGATATTGTGCTGTAAATTGCTTTGGACAAAACTCAGACCAAGTTATTTGACCAAGTTAGTTAGTACCGCAACACTTTCTTTGAAGGTGTCTACACAAGAGTGACTTGATCATTATGAACATAACATGACACACATCATGAACAATAAGAACACAACCCTAACCCTAACCCACACATTAATGTTTATGAACTTTTATTAAGTTATTAAGTGTCATTCAATTTTTAGTAATGTCTCCATTATAAACAGTATCAACTTAACATTAAAAAAACACTTGACAACAACCATAAACTATAATGAAGTATCCTTAATGTTCATAATACATGTTAATGTCATGTTTATAGCTTATGTCACTGTTATGTAGACACCTTCAAGTAAAGTGTACACACTATGGGTCTCATCAGCTAGTCCAGTGGTTCTCAAAGTGGGTGGTGGAGCCCACATGGAGGAGTGCAGTGAGAGGGATTTAGGCATGCCTCAGCAATCCAAGAATAATACATTTCTCATGAAAGTTGCATGCCTCATTGCCATATTTAAGGCACTCAGTGAACCTAATCTGTGCATGCAGGGTACCTACACCTTTCACATCTAGAATACATGAGGTTTGACTCAGTTGTTCAATACAAATCTTTGGGTTATTGTACCCCTTAGGATCTTGATTTGGTCTGGGGACCCAAAGGGGTCTGCAGCATGTTGCCAGGGGGTCTGTGAAAAAGTTTGTTACAAAGTATAAACTTGTCTTATGGGGAGAAAAATACTAGAGATCAGTACAGAGCCCAGTCGCATTGTGCTCATTACTCCAGCATAACATTAGTGACAAATTAGCCTACATGACACATTTCATCAATTTGTCAAAACCATTTTCCTTAAGCAGTAATGTTAACTGCAAGTGAAACAAACAGTTATGTGAAACAAACAGTATTTTTTCATAAATAAATAAACAAACAAACAAACAAAACAAAACAAAACTGCTGCTGCACTGTCAAGTCTTGCCAAAAGCAATAACATGCCTGTTTAAAACTGTTGTGGTGTTAGCAAAATATGTTTTTAGAATAAGAGTTCAAAAGCATCTAAAAGAATAAATGGCTAAAATGTTATATGGTTACACTTTTGTTGCAGTTATGAGGAGTCCTTGACAAAACTTCTGCCCCATGAGGGCTTCCCAGCCTAAGTTTGAGAACCCCTGTTTTAGGGTACATCACTTTATAAATGACTATGTCCGATTAGGGTATCATGTTTTTCTCAATGATATCCCAATGTAAAACTTATTCAGCATATTTAATTAAGAAATCAATTTATTCATTTTAATTGTAGATCTGTCTGACATAGACATGAGTCAGATATAAACAGTGGTAATAAAGCAAGACACAAGCTATATTAATTGCTCCCATCCTTGAGCCAGATGTTTGGTCAGTATCACCCTTTTTACTCCCATTATGTGCCAAAGTTAGAATGACTACTATCAATGAGGATAGTAAAATGATTGAATTATTAATAAATTAATGAATTATTTCCCTGTTCACCAATAATATATTATGGATTACTGGTGAATAGGGAAATAATTTCACTATCCCCACAAATAGTAGTTATCTCATAAAATCATAAAATTTCACCAGTTGATTATTTACATTAAGACAAAACTTTTTTTTTCTGAAAATCTAATTCTTCTTTTCAGGCTAGCATGAGGACTGAAGATAAGCTAAAAATGGATATTGCATATTGACTACAGTTGTTTCTGCATTTTCAGCCAGAAAGTATACCTACAGTGCTGCTCTTAGCAGAGTGATCACTCTTGCTGCATTGAGTCCTTCTGTCTGAGTAACTGAAAAACCTGCATTTATCAGGTAGTGAGAAGCTATACTGTGGAACACACAGTACAATCCCCAAGGAAACCGTAAAAGAGGAAGAAACAGATGCTGTATGTGTGTTGCATTAAAAGTACGTCATAAAATAAGTGACGTGACTCGAAATTGGCAGCAACACTTATTCAGTACAAGCGTGTAGATTCCTAGTAGTTTCCTTGTGTGTTTATAAATATTTTCTAGCAGAAGACAGTGCTCCCTTCTTTAATAAGTTTATTTCCTATGTGTTCCTATTTGTGTCTCCATGATTGACTGATGTTCTAAGCTTTTCCCAGGCGGCAAAAATCTCAAGCTAGCCCGTCTCTTTGGGAGAAGATCTAACGTTTGGATATTTTCTGTGATCTGAAAGCACTTCCCCCAAGTCTCCTTTGAAGTGCTATTATGATGCGGGGATATCAGTATGTGTTGCACGTAAAGAGGTTAATATTTTGAGAGTGGCACACGCTGTCTCAGGCAGATTGATGTTGCTTTACCTTAAGCTGCTTTCAAACTTTTGATTGTGTTCTGCCATATGCCCCACTTGCAAGTGCCTCTGGCTATACTCTTCTGTCATTTATCAGTACCTCTCCACACCCTCTGTTCTTTAGAGCATCTCCAAACATATGTTGGAGAATGCATCCACACCTTCTAGAACAGGAGATGACCATGGGAACAAAGAGCTTTTTTGTTGTTTTTCCTGCGGTCCTCACAAGATTTGTTTCTAAGGGAGAACGGACAAAAGCAAATGCCACGGGTCAACGGTCACAGTCATTGACCTCACAAGTGTTTGTGGAACAGATGATGCGTAAGGTTTTATCCCAGGTCATAACAAAAATTAGTAGGGTGGTTAGATGCCATTTGCCATTTAACCTCAATACCTTGAAGCAAAACCTCTTTTTTCATTATCCACCTGACCGGTGATTAAAAAGGAAAGAAAGAAAAGAAACGAAACCATCAAACACAAATTAAAAAGAAGTGTTGAGGTCACTGTGGCATTGGTGGGAGTGAAAATCACTTCTTGTGGATTGGCCCCTGTTCCCACCGAGGCAAAATCCAAATGGAAGTTAGGCATCGTCTTCCTCTCGCGTCCGTTCTTCGTTCTCCTTCTTCACGGGGGTCTTTAATGTTGTTATTAGAGCTGAAAGGCGTAAATATCGACCGGAGCGTGCGCTCCTTCACAGACCAGTGCTTTCCCCTCCGAGCACCTCTGCCACTGCCATCAAATCAATCAGCCTCCCTAATTAACTGCATCCAAATGAGCTGTCCATGGAGGACCCCACTAAGACAAGCCACCAACACCCCACACGCCAACCTCCATACCCATCATCGCCACCAGCCGTTTTCACATGGCATATGTTTGCCATCCCTCCCAGGCATAAGATCAAGGCATCCGTGCAGATCATTGGCACGGCTTTTTCAAAAATTTGCGGATGACTTTGAGAACAGAAAGCGAAACGATCTGAAATTACTTTTTTTTTTTCAGTTGTCTGTAGTTCATTGTGTGGTAAAATTACATTTGTGGGATCATCTCAGTCACGTCTGGAATCATCTCTTTAGATCAAAAATTTACTAGCCACCCCCCCAGGTAAATATCATAAATAAACATTCTGTGTGTGTGTATGTGCATGTGTGTGAGACTGTGTATGTATGTGCATGTCTCTCTCTCTCTCTCCCTCTGTGTGTGTGTGTGTGTGTACATATGTATGGTGTATGTGATTCTGATTTCCTGCACACACGCGGTGCAGATATCTGAGTATCTCTTTGAGGGGTTGATGAAACGCCATGGATGTTGTAGGGTGAACAGCTGCTTAGTGGCGCGAATCAGAGCCGGGCCATAAAACAGCAACTCCCCCCTCGACCCACCCGCCCCTACCCCCCCCCACACACACACACACACCCCAGCCTGGTTCTCCCATTCCTCTGCTCCCCCACCACTGCTTCCAGCCCTACTCAATTCTTTCAGCATCATCTTTTTTGCACTGCTGCTGATAACGGCAGAGGCTGGCGAGAGATCCTCATGGAATTACTGCGGGGCAACTAGAGAGGCTCCAGATGTGCAGCTGCTTAGAAGAGCATGTCTGACACACACACACACACACACACATACACATATGCACACATACACACACACACACACAGCTCTTCGATGCTCAGTATTAATATTCACAAACCACACTTCACGCTTTAGCCTGCTATGCAATCAAAGTCTTTTTTGCGTTTTTTCTTTTGCAGTACTAACCTGTTTACATTGTGGTTTTTATGCTATGAATAGCTAATAGGTGTCCGTGCGCGCGCACATACACACACACACACACACACACACACACACACATACACACACACACACAGACACACACGCACACAAGGATACATATGAATGCAGGACAAAAAAGAAGGGAGCCCGTTTTGACAGACATGGCTGGTCCCTGGACTGCAGATGCCACTAGCAGTTGTCTCATTAATAAATGATTGAGTTTCCTCTGAATATTCACATGCTTCTCCTGTGTGGCCTACTAGTGATTAATTAGTGTCACATCCCTATTTCAGAAAAGGGTACAAATATGAAATACAACTTTGTGCCTGTGCTTCCGATTTTTAAGTCAACCCATCGTGCTACAGCTTCACCCTGGCTAATCAAAGCTCAAGGTCATGTCTCAACGGATTCTGATTTCACAATTGTTTTGTGATATGAAACTTGTTGTGCTTGCCGTTTGTTTACTAAACAACCAAACTGTCAAAGCAATATCATCAACTACATAGCTCCGAGATATATTTGGTCAATTTGACTAAACAAACTAATTAGATGATTTAATTAATTCAGCATGTATTTGCTTAATCATTTGTGAACTATTTGAGACAGAGACTTCCTTGCAGCAGTGCAATTTCCCGATCTCAAATTTGCAACGGTGACAATGTTCTCTTTGAGAAGTAAGTGTTCCTTGCTCTGATACCAAAATGTTATCTAAGATGTTGCTCACTGTAGTGGTCTATTAAGGGTCAAAGGCCCTAAATAAAAAAGAAGCACCCAGTAGTAAATGCAACTAGGCCTAATATCATAGTTATGGCCTGTCATGTTTATGATATATACTTATAAACTAACTTTACTAGTTGCCATGCGAGTGAAAATTGATCAATAGTTTCAGTGTTACCTGTCATGTGTTGCCTCTGGAGCATTTCGAGGATTTTCTTCAAACACCACAATGTTGTACACTTGTTCAGTGTAGCTGTTCTGATCTGTAACTTCAGCTCACTTGGTAAGACTTTGAAAGTGAGTTTTGGCAACACAAGCTTTCTCAGCCTTGGTTATAGTGTCCAGCTGCCTGCATAGCTGTGAGGGACCACAGAATGAAAGGAACCATTTTGAGTGCTAAGCACATTTTCCTCCTACTCTCTAGGCGCGACTTGATCCAGACCCCCCCCACACATCAAAAAGTCTGGGTGGCATTCAGAGCCCTCCGTGATCAAATCTGACAGTTCCCCTTTATACTGGACTTGCCTAGGCTGGCTGTGTGCTCTGTAGCCCTGTTTCTCTCTCCTGGTGCCCATCATTCCTTATATCGCTGGCCAAGCAAGTCATTTAGCTCCTTTTAATTTCCCTGCTCTATCACTAGTGTCCAGGCAGCATCAGTGCAGAGAAAGTAAGAGAAAAAGTTAGAGAGAGACAGAGAGAGGGAGATATCAAGAAAGTGTGGGTGTCTGTCAGAGACTGCATATGTGTGGCTGCCAGTGTGTATAAAACTCTGTATGTGTGTGTGAGTGTGTGAGTGTGTGTGGGTGGGATGGGGGCTTGTGGGGGGGTTAAATGTGCACGATTAATGTGATGGTGTATGTGTGTGTGTATGAAACAGACACTGCATAAGTGTTTTTTTTTGTGTGTGTGTGTGCGCATGTCATAGCAGTGTATGTGTGTGTGTGTGTGTGTGTGTGTGTGTGTGTGTGTGTGTGATGATACAGGCTCAGATGAAGAATTTGGGCCACTCTGCTGAAATGATCCTCCAGGACAACAAGGAGAGGGAGAGGAGTTGAGGGGTGCTGAGGGAACCCCACAGTGGCCTCCCCTGCTCAGTAGCCTCCTGGATATTGCTTCCAAACCTCATTATCCCACTCACACACCTCCAGCTGCATCTGGACATGGGATCACAGCGTGTTAGAGGATCACACCTTGAACATTATTAGCGTTCCGTGTCTGGCACTTTTGCTAACCGAATAATAAACCACCGAGTTGAATATCTCAGAGATATTCATGACTGCCTATAATAAGCAAACACCTTTGTGTTCTGCCTGTTTGCCGTCTTTTAATTAATCACACTAGTCCAGAAAAAAGCAGTGCGAGGTTGCGTGTTTTCTCAGGTCATGCAAAACATATAGGGAAATAAATGGTTAGTCATTGGTGATACAGTGATGATGTTCTCTCGAATGTGATCTCGCCACTTGCTTCATGTGAAATAAAAGTATTTGCAACTGTAGACCCTCTCCTTATTATACTGCTATTACAGCTCACTCTCGCCATTTGCAGTCAGACAAGGCACCCAAAGCAGATCAGTAAACAGCCCCAGGCCCCACAGCCCACTTTAGACTGCACACTCCTCTCCTGCCAATCACTTATAATTGGATAAGCAAAGGTAAAACATTGAGAACTTGTGAATCACTTCAAGGAGGAAGGTACAGCAAGTCGCTGGGTACAAACACAAACACAGACATGTGCAAGACTGGGACGATGCAAAAAACCGCTTCATTAGCGCGTCGCCTTGGCCGAGGGGTTACGTTGTTAGGTTCAAGGTGGACTTCCAGCCTCAAAACAGTCCCTCTTGGCCTCCCTGCTTTCCAGGGCAGGTTGTCTCTTATCAGGTGTGGTTCGCAACCTTTTTTTTTCTCTCCCCCTCCTCGCAATTTCCTGCCCAGCTCACCTAAAAAAAAGGTAGAGCATTCGGCTGGAGGAGATGCAGCTGTTAACCTGCTTAAACATGCTGATATCAGAGGCGCTCAGCCGTAGCCATTATGCACATCCTCTCTCCTCAGTCCTCTCCCTCTCCGCTGCTCTATTTTTAAGTGGAGGGTTTCCATGGCAACTCTGAGGCGCGGGCTTTTCTGGCTTGTTGCCGGTGTTTTTTGAGGTCTGGCTACAGGGTTTGTGGAAAAAGAAAGAGTGACAGAGACTATATATATTATATATAAATATATAGGGAGAGAGAGAAAGAGAGAGAGATAGAAGACAGATAGATAGAGAGAAAGAGAGAGAGAGAAAGCGAGGTGGGGAAATGGAAACAACAACCAATCCTTCCATCCTCTTTGTCCTTGTCAGTTGCCCGCTCTCTGAAAATATAAGAAGACAGCTTAGAATAAGACTTGGTGAAGGACAGTAACTGTAAAACGCCTATGGGGGATATTGGCATGTGCTGAGAATGCTGTGGATTTATTTAGTCTCCCTCCGAATCTCCTCGCCTCTCCTCCTCCTCCTTGCATCGTCTCCACCAGTGCCGAAGTCTGACAAACGCTCTCAAAATTTCACCTTTAATAATGCCCATCAAAGCCTATTGCTGAACACACTTCCACCCACAGCTCCAGCCCTGGTGAAGGCCACTGCTAGTAATTAGACCTGATGTCTTTGAAAGGGAAATGAAAATTGAATGGCCTCACTGCCTTTTTCTCACTATGAATGTGGACCACGTGTGCGAGAGGCGTTCTCCGAGCTCATGGGTTAGCATTCATCAATCAGAGAAAAATAATGCCACGACCGTCTTCCCCCCCTCCCCCCGCTCATCTCTGCAGCGCTTGACCTCCGCAACCCCTTAAGCCAATCCATCAGAAGCCAAGACAAAGCAATATTGATTGGCTCCTTTAACCTGTCAGTGGGCAAGAAAATGTATGAGAGTTACAAAAAGCAGTCAGGCATATTATGACTGGAGATCAGACTGCCATGATGTGGAAGGTCTTGTGTGAGGAGGAGAAGGAGGACGAGGAGAAGCCGGATGTGATGGTGGGGAAGGAGATGGCGATGGTGGTTAAAACAGCAGTGGTAGCAGTGGCAACTCGGACAGTAATAAACCACAGGTGAATGATACGGTACGTGTGTGACTTGCGTTTTTAAACAGCCTAACTGAATTACCTCAGTTTGTCTTACTGCAGCCTAACACACTGAAAATGTCACTTCAGATGCCATGCAAGTGTTGTTTCTCTCACTCGGTTTAGACGTGAGCAAAGCCTTGGACAGTGCAGTTTGCCTTTGACTGTAGCGGCTTCAATAGACAAAGCAGAAACAGTGGTGATAGATGAGGCCACAGATGTAGTCATAGTGTGCGTCACGGCAAGAGCGTCTGACTAACCCTGGCCACCATACGGTTGTGCCTTACACTCTGCACCTGCACGGGCATGACTAAAGGGTCAGTCAGTTCACAAGTGCAAGTGCTGAGGCCTTGTCCCCATAAGGGTAGTGCTAATCCTGGGACACAGTGCATGCTTGGCCTCTGCGCAGCACAAATGTTAAACAGGCAATATGCAACTATTTTAGCTTAATTGGTCTTAATTTGGCAGGGTTAAGAGTCATTGCGGTGGTTCTGTAATACGTCGATTGATGGCTGTTTTGACTCCTGCTAGTGCATCTGGGCGAAGATATGGAAAATCAAGGTGCAGCCACAGCCAAGTCTCTATGATGTCATACTAAGCATCTCACTTGGGTGGTGGGTCTAAGCCTGGTGCACCCAATGTTTTCACGTCGTTTCACTTTGTGCAAAGTGTCGGGAACCTATTCATTGGGATACGTTAGCTTCCAACAGGGCAGATACTGTCTACTTCAAGTAATTACTACTACTAGCATACATCACAACTACTACTTAGTTGTGATGTATGTTACACGCTGGAACGCACCGTTCAACTTCAACATTATCGCTTTCAGTTCTGCTCTTTGCTGATTGGTCCACATAGCTTGGAGCTGGTGGAAACCTTAGCAAACAGACAGGTCCCTGATGCAATGGTGGAGCTAAATGAGAAATTGAGCAGAAGCACTCGGCAGCACAAGTGTCTCCACCACACACACACACACACACACAATTTACACAGCATGCCCCGAGTGCTTACATTTTGGTCAGGCAAAAGCAAATGGCAAAAAGTCCCCAACCCACTCCACCATTCCAATATCCACTCACCCAAGTCTCTCTCACTTAAGTCTTAGAAGGTTCGGGACTTAGGGCTAAGGCGGGACATTGTGATTCAGCCTCTGTGTTATCTGGGGCGAGTGTTCATCTTCAATGCAGCTTTCTATCATCCATCTCTTTCCTCTGTCCCGGGAATACCAGGGAAGTGCTAATGCATACTGCAACTGCAGGAACAACAAGGGAGTAGATAGTGTAAAATGTCAAACAGGGGATGAAAGAGGGGAGTACACGGATGTCAGGAGGCAATCGCTGTTTCCACAGATGTGCTAAAGGGTGTTTTGGAGAGGGTTATAAGCACATGAGAGTCCTTGTGCCAATCGCTGGTAGGGCTGCTGTCAATAGCCCATGTAGCTTTATCTCTGGTCATGTACCATTGGAGCTGCTCTTGGTTGGTCAAAATAACATAAAGTATAAAAGTATAAAATAATCTGTTGTATTGTTTACTGTCATTTAACAAAAATGAAAACCTGAAAAACATTTGGAGTATAGGTGGTGAAGGAGGTGTTTTAGGGGAGGCCACTGTTTACCAATTTTTACAGGTTTTTTTTGCTGAACAAAAACAAGCAGTTAAACATGCTCATACATTCAGTGCAACCACATTTTTTAATACTGAACCCCCCACCCCCCTACAGGTGTCAATACGGTGTTTTTTCACCTGTTTTAATTCACATCAGTTCATGTAGATTTGTTAACAAGTTACAACACAGAAACAGCTCAGCTACAGGTGCAAATATGGCTTCAATCCAATAGCTTCTTAGCCAAGAAATCTAGACGTACCCTAGCATTAGCAAATAGTTTTGCTCAGCAGATACGTCTAGCCATGCACCACAGGGCCTCAGTAGGTCTTCTACCAAATTTGGTTGGACCAATCACAATGCTCTATCTTTGTAAGTTGTTGGGTGGGCTTAGCATGATGACAACAGGGCTGTGACAGTGTAAAACAACTAAGATAACTGTGGCCAAGGAACAATGGTTGCTTGAATCAGATTTGGCATCGACTTTGGATGAGCTGGGATTGTCTTTGAAAATTGAGCAAAAATAGGTGAGTTATTTGTTTTAAAGAATGCCATTTTTTGCTGTTATGCCACTATTACTCTGATCGGTCATAGCGCTATCCTATTGCATGCAGAGGCAGTTTAAAGACAACTGCTGATTTTGCCCCCAGGATTGAGCCCGGTCTATTGGTCATGCCCAGACTATACATTTTGATGTTATAGTGTAGCTTGTCAAGCTAATAGCTTCCAATTACAAGTTTGTTCTGAAAAAAAAAAAAATGGTTCTGTCCTTACAGAATACTGTAAGAACAGATAATGTAATGTCAGTTGTATTTTCATGTTAGTGACTGATGCTGAGTTAAACAAAAGTCTTGTATGGGAATTGTTTTTTAAAATGGAATCTATATCTGTTGATGCCTAGTTTTGTTCTTCTGGGGTCATGGATATTTATGATGTTACTGCATGGCTTTCAACAAATGCCCCATTAATTACTTGCTGAAAAGTTCTATTCACCAGAATTATCATATAAAAACATTCCTATAAATCTGACTCTTGGTACTACTGTAAGCCTTTCTTCCGATGCCTGGTTAGGTTAGTTTTTCCCCCATAAAGTAGTCCCATGGCCTATGACGTAAGACGATGATTAACACTTCTTGTGTGGCGAACATCAAAGTAAGCAGATAATTATCACTGTTCATGGCAAGTGGAGACTGAGTGGATTTATGCTCGCTTTATGCTTTATGATGTTGTAATGTACGACCACACAAGTGTCCTTTGCTACAAATGATGCAGTATATGTATATGTATTATGCATATTTTTCTTTGTTTCAGAGAGACTTCCAGACTTCTAATTAAGTCTCATTAAGATAACACCATGTTCTTCATGCCCTCTGATAGAAACAGTATTTACACTGTCAGCGTGAAGCCATGTGCTGGTTTGGAGAGAAACTCTGTTCTTAGAGTACATGTTCTTCTCCCCCTTCTCTCTCTCTTTGGTAGAGTGTCACTGAGACTGCAGTGTGGTGAGGTATGCTCTTGCTTTCTTTGACACTCACTCACACACACACACACACACACACACACACACACACACACAGGGCTTTTCTCAGTGCGTCCTTCTCCTCCTTGTTGAGTATTGATTCCAGAGTAAACCTGGAGGTGCTAAGAGGAGGACTTGAGGTTCTCAATCCCCACTTGAATTGACTGTATATCAGTGAATCAGCCACAAATCCAGGGACAATAAATTCTTTATATTTTACCGCACTGCAACCACAACACACACACATACACACACACACACACACACACACACACACACACACACACACAGTCAACCCCTCCAGGAGTCTGTGGCATGATCACACCCCCACTCCTGCCTCTTTCTATGATGCCCGTTTGGCTCAGGAACGTGCCTGGGCCTCCCTCCTGTCTCAGCTCAATGCAGTGTGGGTATTTTTAGAGGGAGAAAGAGAGCGGATTCTGACTCACAGCCATTGTTTCATCTCGATTGTCTCTGTTGTGCTCCTAATCTCCGGCCTGTTGCTAAACACCAGCCATTGTCCCCTTATGGATGAGTCAGCCCCAGCTCACAGGTGAAAGGCGGCCATGTTTTCACCCAGACCCCTCCCCCCCTCCCCCTCCCGGCTTCCCATCAACCCCCCTGCCCATCAAATCATGGATAAGATCGCTTTACTATGACTTTTTGTTCCACCCTGAGCCGGCTTTTATCTTGGACCCCGTCTCTCCAAGGTATTGCAGTATTAATCTGCAGTCCCACTCCCATTGCCAGTGTGCTGGGTGTGTGCACCACCTCGGCTGAGGGAGCGACCGACTCAGGAATGCATCTGGTTCAAGTCCGGTGTGTAGCCTTCACAGCCACAACTCAGCTGCAGCGAGCCACAGCCCAGTAATGAGTATACGACCTTGAACTCCACCGCATTGAGCTGGTTGTTCTTTGGTTCTCCTCATTTTGTTTTTGTTGGCTAATTCCCATTTATGTTTTTTTTATTTTGTTTTTAACTTATTTTGTCTTGTCTTAAAATTGTTTCACAGAACAGTAGTCCATAGGTCAAGTGCGTTGGGGCTGAAGCTTGGATTATGGCTCTGTGTTGACTCAGTGCAAAGGGCACTCTATTGCCTTGATGCCGTCATTTACCTTTTTTTAGTTCTGCGTTGAGTGTGTCCTTGTTTGTGTAGCACACTTCATCAAACACTGCTTTGAGTGGCACTGTCTACACCTCAAACACATACTCTTGAATCTACTGAATTCCTTAGTCATGCTTTCATATTGTTAACATTACTTTTTTATGTTTTGTTAACAAATAACCCTTCTCATGACTGCCTATAAAGTACTGCCTGCTGACAAAGCATTAATTTAGAAACACTGTGGAAAGATAGGCACAGTACAATTGGGAAATCCTGCCACTGAATCCAAAAATATGTCAAATTATTTACAAAGCCTATACGGTGGACTAGCATGTTGCTAAAAGTACCTACAGTGGACAGCTGAAATACACCTGCCAACAAAACAAAGCGAGTGGACGAACTTGACCAATCACAGCCCTTGTCATCTGTGCTGATTCATCTCGCAGCTGGAAAATTTTGGAAGTGCACGTCGGGTGATGCAGAGGCTTTGCGGAGGGGGTTTATGGTGACGCAGATGCTTTGACGACACGAAGCATAACCAAAAACTGGTTTTTAGTCCACACCTGTAAGCTCAGGTGGACGAATTAAAAAAAGTTTCCTAAAGACAGAAATCAGATTTGGTGTGCACATCATTTTTAAATAACAAAACACAAAGATCAGAACACGATGTCAGCATTTGTTTATAGGCTAAACTGCAGGGGAGTCAGAGAAGTCAATATCAAGAGGGCTGTTTAAGACATTAATATAAAACAGGGAGACAGTTATGTTTAGTCTATATTGTTCACGTTCATAGGATTCTTTCTTCTTTTTATTCCCCTTTACCTTAACTAACTCTTAATCCTAACCACGCCTGGGCATATGACTCATTTTCCTGTCGTTGGCAGAGAGACAGCATCCCTTGTTGTGCTAGTAATTCCCATTCAGAATGCAGCACGCTTCATTATTCATCTTGCCTGATTGGTGTGGTCCACTTGTAGCCGCGGGCAACACCGCACACATCCAACGAACTCACGGAGCTCTGTGCCGTGACATCACGCTACTGGAAAGGGAGATTGTGGGGGGCTGTTGTGGAATGCGATTGTGATTCCATCACACGAGTGGCGAACTGTCCAAACACTAATGGACTGATCAAACATGACATGAGGGGGATGGTGAGGTGGTGGTGGTGGTGGTGGTGGTGGTGGAGGGGGGGGGGGGGGGGGGTTAAAAAGTGGGCCCTTGTCACCACGGCTGCCTGCAGATGTTCATGTGTAATTTATCTAAGCTGGGCCATTATCTCATTGCTGGCCTGGGCTTCACACTGGTCTCTTCTCACTGGGTCTCATAACTTATTTCTCTCATCTGGGCAGGGAGAAAACACAGGCCAGCACAGATGAGTTGGAACTTGTCCCCTGGTGTGTGAAAAATGAATACTAGAAAATGGTCCTTGCCATGTTTTTATGAAAGTGGTAAGCAGTCATGGTTAGAAATATGTGGTGTGAACAGTACTCTGACTTTCTAAAGCCCCTAAGGCTTGAAATATTTCACAAGTGCTCAGCCCCAGTGTTTAACTTCTAGTAATTTGTTGTTTTGTTTTTGTTCAGGACTAAATTAGTGGTCTACTGGAGTAACAAGACAGATGTGCCTGCCCACATGTGAAGAGCAATGAAACAAAATACAAAAGAAATGTTTTAGATTAGGGGTATATTGTAATATAAATTGTAATACATTGAATTGTACAAACAATATTGTATATTGTGTAATCATTACACATACTCTCTCTCTCTCTCTCTCTCTCTCTCTCACCCTCTCTCTCTTAGTGATTAAATAAAAACATTATTCTGGCATGTTTACAGATCAACATGTCACTCTGGAATGCAATTGTAGTATGACAGATAGTTGATTGTTAAGAGAAAACATGCTGATTGCAGTGTCTAAAATGGGCTCTAAACATATCCTCCACTTGTGTGCATTGCCAAAGGCAATATAAACATTAAGTAAATATATCAGACATTAGATCATGCATAACATGGAAATATCCAAACAAGTGCAAACTGCTCTCTGTGTAAGCAGTCTTGGTCTTGGTTTCTTTCTTTGAACTGTTTGTAACTCTAGAACCTGCCAATCTATTGTATGTGTGCTGTCTTCAGTCGTGAATGTTTGTTACCCTTGGGAGCAGCCACAGAAACATGCACATGCATATTCAAATTCTATGCAAACAAATATCTAGTGAGATTCAATGAACTTCAACAGACCATGTAAGCAGTTGCATGTCACGGTTCAAGAAAATAGCTGCGATTTCTATCTTCTTCTCTTTCTTTCTCTCTTTCCTTCCATGTTCCACTCATCTATCCCTCTCTCCTCTCTAACTCTTCATCGTGTCCCTATTTTTTTATTACTTCTCCTCCCATCTGCCTCGCCTGCTGCCTGTGTTCGGCCCTGCTCAAACATTCCCTTCCCCTCGGCGATATTGCAAGGACAGAGTGGGCGACAGTCGCTCTGTGTAATTACGCTCTAATATTGTTATGGGGTCAACCTTTGCAGACTATCGTTTGCGGTTGGCCGCTGAGCCCCCGGAGCACAGTCACAACAGCGGGTCCACTCATAATAAAAGGGGGGGCAGAGGGGAAGGTCAGAGGTCATACTCTCCTTGTGAGAGAGGGAGGCAGACACTGAAGCTATTGCTAATGTTTCTTAGCCTGAGAGTAGAATAAGAGCAAACCTGTTTTTCAATTTTTATGTTTGATTTTATGTCTGGCTGTATAAATTCATTTTTTTACACAATCAAGGACGCTGAATAAGAGTGAATATTCACAAATAAACCTTGTTTACATAAGGCAGAGACCTAATTTTTCTTGCAGACTTTTGATTCAGAGCAGCTATCTGTTGACAATATCCATACATAACAGATCACTGCACAGAATTAAAGCCAGTGAACAGTTGCACTTGCTTCTAATGCACCATATGAGATCATATATGCATATGCCATAGCCATATGCACATACCATACCATAGGCCATATATACACCATAACCATATATGACACTTGGAGTGTAGTCACTGAATATCATTATTTGCTCCACTATAAGACTTTAACTTAAAGGTACAGTGAACAATACTACAGAGTTTCTCTGAGATCACTGGATGGAGGGTTGAGCCACTTCTTTGGCATGGTTTGTTTGGGCCTTGGTTCAAACATACAGAAAGTACTCAGAAATGACACAAAGTACAAAGTACAAGAAAGTTGAGCAAGAAAAAAAAACATCTGCTAAAAATATACATATACATAGAGACATATACACCACCATAGACACAAACAACAGTACCAACAGTCACATTGCTATCATTGTTTACCACATTTGTTGTAATATTTGCTTGAAAAAGTGAAGCAATCTATTTTTTATTTTATTCTATTTTTTTCTCCTGCGTAATTAGGAATTGTGGCAAAAGGTAAATCCAGGCTAATAGGTAATTTCATTTTTTAATCTTTTAAACTTTAGATGTTTACATGAAAGTTTATTACTATAATCTGCACATGAATATGACTACTGGTTCTCTTACCCACTTAGTCTGGTCAGTGTGATGATTCCTCTTAGGCTTTCATCTCAGACAACCTGAATGAGTAATGCGGGCTGGGATGATGTTGCCCTGGGCAAGTAACATCTTTGTGCGTATGCATGCATCTTATGCATCTTTGTGTGTGTGTGTGTGTGTACGTGTGTGTGTCTGTGAATACTGATATCCATATAGGTCCACATAAGTATCCGTTTGAAGTTGTGAAGTATTATTAGTAGTATTATTAGTATTATTTTAAGGAAGTTGTGAGGTCTTTGTTGACATATATTTACTTTGAACAGAATCAGGCTACCTACAATAGAATCTCTCATTCTCCATCCTCCCTAGGTCCCCCATACTCCATCTTCCCTACCCAGGGACAAAACTTACCGTTAGTTACTCAAAAAGATGCTGAATCAGTGATGAGCCTGCACCGAAATGAATTCACTGAATCTACTGTAAATTTCTGCTTGCAAATCACCAAAACCCAAAGGGGGTTTCCAAGTTTTCTTGTACTTAGCGGTGAAGGACGATCTATGATGACATATATTGATCAAACTACTTTGCACTTAAATAATCAGAGGCCTGTAAACAGTCTCCTGTGCTCCATTTGGTAAGTGCTGGAGTAACCCCCGAAAAGAAGCTTAATCAGTGGTAATGGAGCTGGCACTAAACCACTGGATGTGTGTGTGTGTGTGTGTGTGTGTGTGTGTGTGTGTGTTCTCCATCAGGACTACTGCTGACTTGTGTCGGCCATGGCCACAATCTGGGAACCCGCTTCAGGGGGGAGACAAAATAGCATCTCCGCAGTGTGTACTGCTTAAAGGAGGTTAGAGTAAGCAGTGCAAGCAGGTGTATATGTGTTTCTATGCAGAGCCCTTTTACATGTACACCTGGGTTATGTAAATGCCATCTTTCACCCACCTGTGTGCAGTATACCTCTTCCCAGTTATATTCTGAACTTGCCTCACATCTTCGTTTTTCAAAGAACATCCACATTATGTTCAATGCAAAGAAGACGAAAGGGAAACCTTGACATCAGAAAGATCCAGACATTTTGCAAAGATGATGTCTGTAGGCTGTCAAAAAGAAACCCAACACGACAACACCAGGCCATATTCAGTAGGCCCCCCAGTATTAAAGTCTGTTTATTTAGAGGTTTACTTCATAACCTCCCTGTTTACACTCACACTTAGATGTGTTAATAATGGCAGTTGCAGATATATGTATAAGAGTGCATACACAGACCATGCTAGATTTCTGGTGTGTGTTTGCGCGCACCTTTGTGTGTGTATTTTGTGCATGTGTTTGTGCATTGCGTGTGATGTGACCGTATCATATCGAATCTGCTCTTGTATGGGATTGTTGTTGTTTTGTGTATGGGCGTTTGTGTGTGTGTACATGGCATGAGATCTATTTCGGGGGGATGATACACAAGAAAATGTGCTGGAGAGTGGGGTAGATTTAGAGCTGGCTGGTCAGGCAGGTAGGCAGGCAGGCAGACAGGCAGGGAGGGAGGGAGCGTCACAGACAGGGGGTTTTATAGAAAGAGAGTAATTGCCCCTGGTCGGGGACAGGGCCCTCTTCCAGCGCTGCGGGTCTGTTTAAAGATTAGTGGGTGTTCATCACTCAGGACAGCTTTACAGCTGTTTGGGATGAGTGAGCTGGCTCATGTCTTCATCTGAAATTGGGCGTTCGCTGTATGCCTCCCCTCCCCTCCACACCCACACCACTACTGGCTCTCTTACTGATTTTTTTTTATTAATCTCTATTTTCAGTGCCATTTTTTACAGTGATAATAGGGTATCTCAAAGAACTGCAGTGTCAAAACAACACAACATTATTTTCGTTTTGCTGATGTGCACCCTCATTCAAAGACTGACATGCATTCAGTCTTGCATGACAACCGAGCCAAACCGAGATCGGAAAATTAGAGACCAGGGAGCTACCAAATTACATTGCCTCCTGTCAGGCCTACAGTGAGCTCTGCATTGCTGTTGCCAATAGGGCAAGGGCTTTATGTTGTGTCAAAGTGTTTGTGTTTGTGTCTGGGAGTTGTATGATGTGCTTGGCCAAGAGCTGGTGCTCGTTACTGTAAAATGGCATAGAGATGGAGCCCCGTTCAGCAACTGAGAAGTAAACAAGGAAGTATGCCCACCTGTCCATAAATCTGAGTTTTTTCCTCGCAGTAAATGACTGTCTATCTGTCCTGTCCACCTATTCACAACAATTTGAAATACATTTCATGAATGGTGGCCATTTGACTCTGGATTTAGTTGAGTTCTTTTTTTTTTTCAACAGCGTACTTGCACCTTGTTACTGCTTAGTTGACATTGAGTCCATAAGACCTGCAGGAAGAAAGGTGAGACAGTCACACTAGCCTGTGGTAGCAAGAACTGACACACCATAAACAGCAGGTGCAGGATATGGTTCAGTGGATCATATTGATCATTTGCTTCCCAGGACAAATTTTAAGCATAACACGGTGTTGTCTTGCTTTTAGATAATGAGGCATAGGCTCTGTGGTTTTAAATCAGATCATATTTGTGACATTCATCTCACATTTCAGTGTGTTCTCTTGATGGCCAGCTCTGGGCTGTTGTCCCTAAAGAGTATGATGATGTTGTCTGTCACAAGGACAGAGTGAAGTCCATCTAGACAGGGCTTTTCTGTTGGATCTGTCCTTGATCAGGCAACATACTTATAACTGCAGGGGGAGGTTTTTGGAGGGAGGTGGGTTACCATATCTCATTACTGTCATGGATAGTCTTTCTTCCTCTCTTGGTAGTCAAGTGAAAGTACATTGTCTTCATCTCATCAAGTATTTTTGGTTTGGGCTGCATGCCCATGACATTACTGCAGAGTGCAAACTAAAGTTACTCAAGGGTCTGTTATGTAATGACGCTCTCTCTCTCTCTTTTATTTTGTCTTGTGCATCTTGTTTTAATTCAGTCCTTTATTAAGATTAAACAAGGTTGTCTCACCAATTGTTTATACATCAGTTTACTTGATATAACTGTATTCGTGCGTTATATTTGCAAAAAAGTTACATAACGTATGGCTGAATTCTACCAAATTTTTAAAGTTTTAAAGGTGTAAATCATTTATTAATGAACTCAGACCACCACAGAGAAAAATAATGTGGCACGATACAGTAACCTTGAGGATGCAGTCACACTATTTGTCACTGGAGATTTCCCATTAGTCTTGCATTTAGAAAAACTTCCATAAAATTGAATGCATTGTTTTCCCATGTCTCTTTTGTCCCTTTGTCAGTTTAAAAAGTTTCTTGGTTTTAATTCTTAGTTTTGACTGCTGAAACTACAAATTTTAGTGTGATATGTGAAGATGAAGTAAAACCAGTTAGCTCTGCCACCTTAATACATATAGTATTTTTTTTCAAGATTGTTTAAGAAAAAAACAATTACAAAGAATGTACTATTTGGGAGAATATTACTCTAAATCCAAAAGTAAAACCTTTTCTCCTTTTCACCACTAGTCTCCATCTTGATTCTGAAAAATGTCGGTTTGGTTCCACAGTTGTCCCCTTGAGGAAGGCACTTCACCCTAAGTTGCTCTTTTCTCAAACTCGTTATTTATTTCTTGTCTCATTATAACAACCAAATTCATTGCAATGCTGGAGATAATTTTTTTTGTGGTAAAAATATCACTACTTGTCCAGTAATTAGACTTGAAAAAAATGGTATTGGTGCATCTCTAAAACAAATCAACCTCACATCAGTATGCAAGCCTCTATGCGTGAGATCCTGTCACCTGTAACCACTGACAGATAACCTCATGCTTTGACAATGCAGAAAAGAATCTGTCAGTGAAGTTCAGTGAAATGTTTTTGGTACCGTGGCGCCTCCGTACTTTACACGAATGTTACCTCCACCTACCTAATATGATACGTAGTCAGTTGTACCAGGGTGTGTTGAGAAGAGGCTGAAAAAAATGTCTATACTCTGCCTAGTTTCACCCCGTCACCCCTGGCAAATGAGCCCCACTCCACTCCTCTCGGCTCCCGAGCACGAGCCAAGCTCATCTTCCTCCTTCTCTTGGGCTCTAAGGGATGCACATGCAGTGAAAATGAGATTTCTCACCCGGCTAGTTCTCTCTCCCACTTAGATGATTTTAGTAAATAAATAAACAGCCTTCCCCCGCAAGGCATGGACAAGGGCCAAACGAAGCGCTCAGGGAACGCAGCTTTAAAAATGGATAGCACGCCTCTCAAAGAAAAGAGGGAGAGAGGGAGGGGAAAAAAGACACTGAGGAAGAAGAAGAAAAAGAAGAAGAAGAAGAAGAAAACGACTGGAGAGGAGGAGAGAAGAGAAGGGGGAGGAGAGTAACAACAACAACAACAACAAAAAAAGCTATAACCCCACTGCGTGTACTCACTAAACTTGCTGTTGTGGTTTCTGTCACTATTCATTACAAACATATCACGCCATCTGAGTAACAGCGTCCTAAAGACGATACATTATTTATGCCTTTATTCTTGGCGAGCTCGTCATCACTCGCTAAGCTGGAGAGAAAAAGACAAAACAAAGATTCCGACTGTCACACATTATGTTTTTGTGCTGTGTCTTTTTGTTCTGTCCCTTGGATACATAAATAAATAAGGAGCTCCTAACACTTTTCACGTCTGTTGCTTTCACTTTGTATTCACATCTAACACAGTGTCCCTTCAGGAGTCAAAAAATTCAAACAAAAGGGTTTTGATTATTTTGGCTCCAGGTTACATCGTGCCAAAAGTTGCAGACATGAGAGGCATTCTTGACATTCTCAAGATACTTGAGGATTCTGAGATTTCTGATTCACTGATTCAGCACATCCTCAGATCAAGATGAGCTCCAGTAACAATATTTTCATACAGCTGCCATAACGGCTGTTGAGTTAAATGAGCATGAAATCACATGGACAGATTGTAAGGGACATGCTCCTTTAGAAATGAATATACTGGAGCTTCCCTTATATCTTTGTATTAAACATGGAACGAGGCGACAAGGTTATTTTTTGACACACACACACACAAAAAACCTGCTTGCTCAGTCTCGTGTCTTTAGCTTTTCCAGCCAAATGAAGATGTGGCATCTGTTGGCAGAGCAGTTTACACCTACTGATGTGGGGATGAGCGTGGAGGAAGTGCGAAATGAGAACCGAGAAGGCTTCGGAAAGGTAGGAGGGAATGAGTATTTTTACACTACATGGACCACCCACACAGTCCGACCTCTGTAAGAGAAGTAAAGTGTTCCTACGAGGGTTTTCCCTTTCTCTGCATATTTCAGCAGCATCTTGATGTTGACGAAGTGACAATAATTTTGTTGGTCTGTGTTAGGTTTGCATGTCTACGCAGGGGCAATCCTAGTCAGGCTAGGACCACCTAGTATCTCTGCTCAATCTTTTTTTTCACCACGGTACTAGTCAGGGTACTCTCGAAAAGGCTTCGGTTTCCTCAACAAGATTTCTTTGTATCCAATCAGCAAACAGAAATTGAAGGCAGAGCCAGTAGGTTTAATGTTCAAACAAAGTGCCCACCCACTGCTAAGTAAATGTGTGTTTATCAAGAGTGTCCAGGAACAAAGAGTAGTGAAGTGAAAGAGTCTGGTCCACCAGGCCTGGGCAATCCAGCCCAACTAGTTAAATGTCATACGTCAGCTAGGTGTGCCAATCATAAGTGACACATGATTATCATAATTTTCTGTTATTGAAATATGGGATCCCCAGTTGTGGTTCTATCTATACGTTCTATGTAGTGTTATTTCATCTTCTTCATGGACATCCTCAGAATTGAGATAATTGATTTCCTCATATGGTTCATACGCCTTTGGACTCCAAGACATCAAAACAAAAACAAAGGCGATTGGATTCACTTGGTTTGAGTTTGTATGTCTCTTGTTTCATTATCATTATCAGCAGTGGCATCAGAGGCATCGGCTGCAGCCTTTCATACCCCCGCAACACACACACACACACACACACACACATACACACACACACACACACACAAATATCCCACAGAATGTAATTAATGAAAATGTTGTAATGAAAGATCTAATGGATAGCTCTGTAATGAAATTCAATATGAATCTTTTAGCGCTGTCTAATGGCATGATAAATTGGGAAAGAATGAGTAAATGTTCACCATTCACACACACACACACACACACACACACACATGCAAACACACACACACACACATACGAACACAAACACACCCGCTGGTGTTGAACAGTGCCATGAGGTAGCCTCGGCTCTCTCTGTGGCATTGTGGAGTCGTGCTAATGACAGACTACACCTCAATTAAATATGAGATACTGCATCTGTTCGTCAGGGATAAGCTCAAAGCTAACTGGAATTCTGGGGGCCAATGGTTAAGGCAGAACAAAGGCATGATATCCAGAGGTTTGCCACTGAAACCCTCACTAGGGATGCTGAGGTGGGCAACACAAAGGCAAACTCAGGTCATGGAAAGAATAGTATCTTTAACTCAGGAGTGAACAGTTTTTCCAAGTATGGTGATGAACAGGCCTTAAAGAGGAAATCCACTGTGAATCAATCCATAGCAGTTTTTTTGAGGTCACAGAGTGAGGAAAATGAAATTGATAGTGAGTTTCTGGGCCCATTCAGTTAGTGTTAGCTGTCAGTTTGCTATTTGGTCGATTTGGTCTATATCTGTGCCCCATTCAGTTTCTGTTAAGTGGCAGTTTGTTATTTGGTCTATGTTGTATCAAATTTTCTGGTTCTTTTTCCTACAGACAACACTCACTGACCTCAAACAACAGGGCTATGGATTGATTCACCCAGGACTTCTCCTTGAACTCAGTCTTAGCTCAGGCTGTTTGGAGGAGTGATGGTGACCTGATAATGTCTCCTTCACAGAGACTTTGTAGATAAATATTAAAGTTACCCGTTTGCTAATATTTGGTTGAGCCCCATGGGTACCTGCTCTCCCCTCCCACACACACACACACACACACACACACACACACACACACACACTGTCCTGATAGCAGGGAGAACTGATAGGGATGGCTGATAAAGTGAACACCTCCGCGAAGGGTGACGGGAGGCCAACACATGATAGATGGAGTTGCCCATAATGAACGGCTGGTTGACAAATGACAAAATGAGCCAAACACGACAAAGGAGGACCAGAAGGTCATGAAATGATTATGACAGGCAATGCCAATGACAATGACATATTCCCCCGTGCAAATGCCACATGATGTAAATGATTACGACATTAACTGGGATGAAAGTGGCTTTGCATTTGACATGCTATCACAGCGGCTATGTAGCTAATTATGGTGAGCAAAGGAAAGGTGAAAGCCTCATTCATAGTGAAAAACCTCACGTGCTTTATGCTGTGGTGCACATGTTCACACAGATGTGTGCCCCCACGCACACAGTGTTCAGATACATGAGTGCTTTATTCAAGCATTTGACCCCATACTTGATTTCACAACACAAACACTCGTTCCATGTACGTTCACATTGCATTTGTCCTTGCAAAACGCCATCATCCTCACATTTATTTGTCCACACTTGCCCTTTGAGTGTTACCGGACCTTCTCCTGAGAATACTTCACTTTCCGAATGGGTGCTTCGATGAATGATTACGTTGCAGGCGTTCAACAATGAGATGGCGATGATAGCTGTGAATCATGGGCATTTTCTTCAAACTTGTCATGCATCAGTGCCTTCCCGCAAGTACAGTGCAGGCTTTCATCCATCTCCTTCTTCTTGAATAGTGATCTTTGTCAAGTGGCATTTGGCAGCTATCACGCTGAATAGCCCAGAGCCCCAACATACTGTGCCTCTAACCTCTCTTCACCGCTTTTGTATTTCTGCCCTGCCATCCCATCCTGTGCCTCCTCTGTTTCCTTGTGAAGAGCCTTGTTCTCCTGGTATTCTCTCAGTCTGTGGCACGCATGCACAATCCCATCATTCATCAGGGATTCTGAGCACTCCGCCTCGGGGTGGGTTCACAGTCAGCTGTCCGGGTGCTCGGCCTTCTGGTGCGTGCGCCGCCGACAGGGGTCAATAGCACAATCAACTGTTTGCCTTTGGGATTAGCATTTCTCAAACAGAGCTGACAACTTTAAGACCCAGCAGAACAGAAGGGAAATGATCATTTGAGAGCCCTCGCTTCCATTCGTAGTTAAACAAATGAAGACCATTCCACTAGCTATGATCATTATATATCACATTAAATACATTGCAGTACTGCTGACAGTTAATACAAAGGATATGGTCAGAGAAATGATTGGTAGGTTTGAACCTCACCTATCATTTTGGTCAGTTTTGACAAGAGCAAAAGCTATTTCCTATAGAGGAAAATAGCCTTGTGGACATTCACCAAAAAACTGACTGATGTAAAACCATCCAGTGAGACCCTTTTTTTGTGGTTAAATGCCTGGTGTGCGAGCACTTAGCCACTCTGCAGTGACCTTTCAAAGGACTGAGCTGAAAGGGCAAGTCATGGCTGTGAGTGGTGAGTGAGTGAGTAAGAGAGAAGTGAGATCACACAAAGGTTTTGCTCTCCTCCGACACAGATAAATTAGTCCTTCTCCACTGACCTCTCAACCATCACCGTCACCGTCATCCTCCTCAAGCTTCCACACACACACACACACTCACACAAACACACACACACACACACTCACACACACACACGGTCAACCAGAGATTTGTTTTTCTTTTTTTCTTTTCTGCAGAATAATGTGTTGGGGTGATGAGATGTGGGTGGGCAGAAAATGTTGGTTGATGAACGTGTTGAGATGAGGATTGATTTTCTATAGAATTTAGGGAAGGCTGGGAAGGGGCTCATTGAAATGGACAGGTCAACATAACATGCTATGAGATAATCTGTCATTTTTGATTCTATGTTTTTAGAAAATTGTACCTGTGTGTGTGTGTGTGTTTGTGTGTGTGTCTGTGTGTGTGTGTGTAAAAAGCTGACTGCTAATGGCAAAGAACAAGTCACATTCTCTTACTTGTCATAGGTGTAAAACAACCCCCTTTGTCTGTCTGCCCCCCCCCCCCCCCGCCCCTTCTCTTTTTCTCTGTCTCTGTTAGTTTTCGTTTTTCATCTCTCTTCAACTCTAATCCACAGATGCCTGCTGTCCCTGTGAGGAAGATCAAAGGTGAGGGCTGATGGAATGGCCAATTCCTCCCCCCCTGACAGGTCAGAGACACCCATCCATCAGACTCCCATTGCCTTGTCAAAGTGATTTCTTGATCAGCACTTTGATCAAGGGGGAGAGAGACCCCAGTGCTGGTCTCAAAGGTAAACACTTGGACCCGAGTGCCTTTGTTTACGTATGTGAGATATGCACCTTAGGTAATGAATTAGTAAAGAAAGGAAAAAGGGTTCGTCTTTTCTTGCGATGCCTATTTTCATGATGGATCAAGACCAGAAAGTGTGGAGAACCTGTACTGCCCCTGTGTCCTGCATGATACCCTTGTGCCCAGGTTGATGAGGTGGATACTTCATTACCTGAGAGTGCAGTAATATCTGCTAGTGGGAGAGGTGACATGGGGTGATGGAAGATTACAAATCGTTATTATGTTTGGGAAGTGGGTAGTGTGATTGGGTTATTGAGAGCACTCTCTCAATTACTTGCAAACATCACAAGCTCTTAAGTGAGAAAACAACTTCTCAAAGGTACTCTTTTTCTTAAGCCCAATTTCCTTTCATTGTTGTTGTTGTGCGTGCAGTCTGGCTGTGCATCTTTTTAAGGAGCAATTTGAAACGAAAGACCCTGAACCAAACAGCGTATGGTCGAGTTTCACATAGCCTATTTGTAAGCAGTGCCTAACTCGGTTGTCAAGCAAGCGGTAAGAACACAAAAGCAACAGGGTTAGCGCAAATGGGGTTGGGGGGGGGGGCTTATAAATATTTATGACACTTAAATTGTTGCTAACATTGAGATTAGAGCATGCAAATTACACTCTCCAAAAAAGTCCCTTATTTTTTAAGCTCAGCAACTGTTGAGAGAGAAGTAATTCCACACTTGTACAGCTAGCAACTATTGATCACCAAACTATGATGGCGGCATAATATTTGATAGAATCAGACATAATGAGAGTTAATTCCAGTTACAGGATAGACTAATAGACTAGAGACAAGAAACAGAGACAAGAAACAAACAGGAGCATTTGGGAGTGCTTGAACCTTAAACTCCTGGGCTAATATGACCCCAAGCATAGATTACTTGATGAATGAAGATGGATTAATTGTGTGCAATAAGTGGCGGAGTGAGGGGAAGGGTTCTGGCTGTGATTGCATTGGACTCAGATCATCGGAGCATCAATGCTAAAATGAGGACGTGACAGGAAATGAGACCTCTGGTGGCTGGCGTTGTTCGGAGGGCCCTGAAAATAATCCTGTAACCCATTACTGAGTATAATTAAGCTCAGTTCAAAATCAATTCCCTCATTCATTGTTTTAATGGCCTAATTGCGAACGGTGGTCATAATTGTTTAATGAGTGAGGCATATTGTGTGTGGGTGTTCCATTGAAATATGATATGATATTGAGGTCCTCTTTGTCCATTTTTTAGGGGCTCTCAAATTAATGACCCCCAACAACCAAAATGACCATGTTCTCATACTTAGACAAGGCTGTTGGGTAAAGCCAGACCCAGATTTGCAGGTCTCTGGAGACAAGCCCATTGGAGCCTATTTCCCAATCACCAGAAACCTACAAACCTACAGAACTGCTTATACGCCAATGGAGGGCTTTGTATGATTCATAACCAATGCAGGCATCTGTGCTTGTGTGAGTGGTTAAATCATTTATGGATATTTTCCTTCAAATTGGGTGTACAACTGTAGTTAAAACATGGACAGTGAGATGCACTGACAAAAGATTTTGGTAAGAGTTTATTGCTCATATTTACCTTTCATTCAGTGCACTGCGTCTTACTCAGAATCAGACTGGAAGTGCCTCAGGACCTACTGTTGATACTTATTAGACTATTCTAAGGCAGGGAAATCACATCTATGAGGGCGAAATGAGATCATATTCTTATCCTATATCCTTTGCTCTGTTGCATTTTGCTTGGAAAACATGTTCTTTTCTGGTTGACTACCTCCTGATGCTTGTGCTACCACAGTTGAGATTGTGACAGCAAGATGCAATGCAAGAAGCAGCACTAGAGACCTTGAGACCCTAGAGATGTCTTTGACCTTGTGTTTGCATGCTGATTAGAGTGTCTTTTGTCTGTGTTTTAATGCAAAAGTACTAGTGTTAACAATACCACAGATACCTACAGCAGGAGAGAAGGATGCACCCTCATAAATAAGGGCCCTGAACTCAGGGCCTTGAATTGTTTAGCATTTAAGTCCTGAATTTTTTTTCTTTTTTCACTTTTATCATTTTATTTGCACATGCCTAAACTAACTGCAACCACTGTATTGAAAAGTGCAATATTGCTCCACAATTAAGCTCTGTATGGAATAAATGAATTCTATGTGAATTCTGCATGAAAAAAGAGATGCCTTTCACAGACTGTGTCACACAACCACATATCCCTGATACCTAATTTCTTGTCTACTGAAGTATGCATCCAGTGAATATTATTTTGCAATGAGTCTTTATTAAATAACTAAATGCAAACATTGGAAGATGATGAGCACAGATCTCCCTCCCAGGTAAAGTTGTGCCTACACTTATAGCTTAAATCTTTACTCTCCTTTCAAAAGCACTGGATCAGACTCCAAGCTATCTGTTGAACACAACACATCTGTAAACACACACATGCCTGGTGTCACCTCTGCCAAGACGAACTGCCAGATTTCTCAGAAACCACTATTTTCAAGCCTTAACTAAGAGGCCACTTGAGTGCTCCACATATATATTTAATGCGCCGTGAAGCCTCCCTACTTGTTGTCTTCACCTCAAGGAAGACGTACATCTCTCTCTCTCCCTCTCTCTCTCTCTCTCTATCTGGATGTTTCATCTGAAATAACCATCCACAGCCAAAGCCACTGACCTATGAAAAAAAAAAAAAAACAATAATAGTAGCTGAAGTCTTCAGTCCACTGATGCATTCACTCGAAGAGTGACATTCGATTGAAAAATTTATGAGTGACGAAGAAATAAGAGAACAAAACCCCAAAGAAAATATCTGAGTGGTCTGGAAAAAAAGTGTCTGCAGTGAGCTCCATCATCTGGTGAAACACACTGCAGTTTCTCTGAGCTCACATGTGCTTGGCACTTCCATTATCTCTGATGCCCTATTTTTTGGTTTGTTTGTTTATTTTCTGCTTTCATTATCTAACTGAATATAGCTTTATTTACTTATTTTGTCTCTCTGAGGAGGAGGTCTTTCTTTTAGAAAACCTTTCAGATTTTTGTATGCTATTATGTCCTAAAAGGATACCTTTTCTTCTTCATGTACAACTAAAAATCTGCTGCTAAAAAGCCATCTTTCCTTTTCACCTACTGTGCTGTCTCTCTTGCTGTCTCTCTCTCTCCCTTCCCTTCTCTCTGTCTCTCTAGCCTAGCTTCACTTCTGTGTCCTCCACTCCCCTGTCGGAAGTCTCAGTGGGATTGTGACGTGGTGCTCCTCTCCTCTCCTGCCGGTCGTCGTCCTTCGTGCCTGCTGAAGTCGTCGGCCCGTGACGGCACTCCGCCCGCGGCTCCCTCTTCCTGCCAGTCCCCCAGACTGCAGATGGCCCCTGTGCCCCCAACACTACTACCCCTCCCACCTCCACCACCACCACCACCTCCCCTCCATCTCCCAGAGCCAAGGTGGGGGGCCAGCCATGACAAGGAGCATGGGGAGCGAGAAGCTGGCAGCTGACAGTAGGTGTGTGTGTGTGTGTGTGTGTGTGTATGTGTGTGTGTGTGTGTGCGTGTATGTGTATGTGTGTGTGTGTGTGAGTGTGTGTGTATTTAGAGTGGGTCTGTGGTGGTTGTTGCCTGTGGTAGTAAACAATTGTGTGTCTTCTGTGTAGACTGAACCTGTATTTAAGTGATTAATAAGTTTTTCTCATTCAGTAAAATACAGAGAAAAGTAAGCCTGGAAGTCAGGCCAAATTTACCCTGTTAAAAAAAACTGTATGGGTATTCGGTCTGGAGTTGCGCCATTGAGAAATTAACATGCTAAGTTAAGATGTGTTCAGGCCAATCAAATTGTTTGGGTGGGCTTTATACAGTGATGGACAGATGAGTATAGTAATGGACTGCATCTAAGAGTGCATGATTGTACTTTTACAACACAGTATCTGCTGCTGGAGATGTTTAGAGATATTTGGATTCAACTATTGTGTCTTTTGTACAAAATGTTGACAGTGCAATTTCAAGGGTGAACAGGAAAAAGAGCAGTTAAAGGCATACCAGGCAAGGCTGTGATTTTTTACCTCCGGAGCTCCCCCTACAGTTGCTGATTTAAAAAAGAAAAAAAAGCAACAGTGTTGTACATTCTCTCCAATCCATGTGGATTTGTTTGCAGAGAAGCAAAGAACAGGGATCGGTGAGGATAATTTTAGTAGAGTAATGTTGGCAGACAAGGTAATAAGTGTGATTTGAGTTTCATTTGGTTTTAGTTTTGTTGGCTCACGGCTCACTGATTAAGAAGATCGCAAGTTCAGTAACTACAGAATATAGGTAGAGACAGCCGAGAGCGCCTTCATTCACCCAGTAATGAGACATTTAACCACTGAAGTGATTACAAAGCTGGTAAAGTAACCTAAATATGTTGCCTGGTTTGCCTTTAAGGCCTTTGTCAAAAAGAAGAATGTTTTGTTGTTCTCCGTATGTATTGCTCTAACTGGTTGTAAGGCCTCATTCACACAGCAATAAGCCAGTGTGTTCACGGTGCGTGTGTGTGCCTGTGTATTCACTGCAGAAACGGTCTCCTGCCGTTGGAGACTGTGTTATACTGTGTGTGGATGTGTAAAAAAACCAAACCCTCTTCTATTTTGAGCGGATATAATGGATGCCAGCTAGCTTAGCTGTGTAGAATGCTAGTAAACCTCCCTCCCGACACTTCAAGAGCTTCCTAGGCAGTTGACTGGGAGCCTGGGCTTTTTGTTGACTGGCTTGGTCTAATTTGTTAACATGCTTTCTGAATGAAAACACGGATTGCGGTGTGAATGAGGCAGAAGTCTATCCAATTGCATGCAGAGCCATTTCCCTCCTGTATCAGTTGAAACATGCCCCATAGTCAAATACAAATGGTGTATTACCAGAAATTGTGGTTTTGCTGGAGAGGGTTGTACAGTACAAGTACAGTATCCTAAGTACAGTATTTAATCATAGTTCCTTAAACATAATATATGATGCATGGCATGACAAGACATATACAGTGCATCAGACTGCATTCAATTATCATTTTGTGCTAACCAGACTTCTACTGTAATGCACAAAGGTATAAAAAGTCAGACTTATAAGGCCTCAGTAGATTGGTCATGTGGCATTCATGATACTTAGCAATAGAACAGTGTGTACCGATACCCTTCGGCTAATTTGTACATGTTAATTGTGGTCTGAATACACGTGAATACACGTCGTGTTTTGATGTATTTGTATTTATCCTTTGTTTACGCAAGGAAATCTTATTGAGACAGTTGTCTCTTGCTAGAAAGGCAGCACTTTACTAACAGAGAAAAGCACACTAGACAACATGCGCATAGTATACAATATAACATGAAAACACAGACAATATGTCAGCTGTAAGAACACAATTTTTAGTGATGTTAGCAAAGGCTGCCTATCCATATTACTCCATGATGAGTGTGAGTATATTGCTTATACAGTTTATTGCTGAGACTAAATTTACAAGATTGCTTGAAACCTGGGGTTTAGTACAGTTGATAAATCAGTCATATAACACTAAGTGGCTATGTAACAGTGGGGCTCCTTCACCAACGGGTCTTGAAATGAGTGATGAAATGAGTTCTTCAAGCCCACTTATAACCCAAATGAACCACCAGAACTGATGCTAACCTCTCCGAATCATGCTGAAATATTTCCATCATTGGATTTCAATTGGAAGCATACTGTTTATCACATAACCTAGTCCTTACGTTGTGCAGATTGGTCTGCCAAACAAGGTTAGCTCCCTCTCCTTTTGTCAGTGAATACAGAACTGTGATGTATCTTGGCAGTGCCATATCTATCTTTAATGAGCTGGCATAACAACACCATCCGGAAACACGCCTAAGACATCCAAGTGTCTCTTCCATGATGTAAAATTCCTTCACTGACACATTATGATATGCTACACTGAAAGAGTATTTATGAACACTGCAGCATTGACATCACTGTGTTTAACGCTGAAGCACTGAAACTGCCTCTTCTTTTGTGTCTCTGCATCTCTCTCTCTCTCAAGGTGAATGACTGTTATTGTCTCTCTGTGTGGGTCACATTTGTCACATTTATTCATGAGACACAGTGTTTGGCTGGTATTCAGCAACTATTAGGCATGGGCTATTGTTATAGAGATGTTTCCTGCTTGCAGAAAAAAAAGAATCATCTCCAGAACAATAGAGTACCTGTGATGTTGAAAAATTCGCCACGCAGGATGAGAAAATATTGAGCATGTCATTTCTTACAATCCATTTCCAGCAGAGTCTGAGGAAGAGGACATGGGACCTCCCTATTCACAGTGAGAGGGGAACAATAAGAAAGATGCTACCAACTAAGCAATCTGATGACAATGCAAAAGTGCCTCTTCTGAAATGTATATGATTGCCTGCTGTATTCCTTTCAAAGCGTCTCATAAGGGCTGGACAATGTGTTATTGTGCTGGTGGTTATCTTATCAGGCCTGTTTGAACTGGTCCATTTTGAAATAAATAAATCTGTTAGCACACACAATGCAGACGATATAAATACACCTTTAAATCATCTTTTGCATTGAGAGAGGTGGGAATGTTTAAGCTCTTTTTCAGGGCATTTTAGTTTTGTTTTTTAATGGGTCAAAGTTTCAGGCCATTATGGCTGTGTTTTTTTGTGACTAAGGCCCTTGGGGATAATTGCTGGTTGCTAAGAAATGGCACCATAACAACAGGACTTGCTATTGTGTGCGCAAGCGAATTAGAAAACTCTAATAAAAATGTGCATTCAGTCAGACAAGGCATTGTGTTAAAAGACTTACAAACTTACCTACTTGGTTAACTGTGGGAAATTAGGTCTATTTATTTACATTCACAGGCTGCAACCAAAACATGGCCCTTGTTTTGTTACCACCTGATCCCATAATTATTCACAGTTTAAACAGCCGTATGAGGCTTATCTCTGCAGACACACTCTCACTCACACAAATGTGCACAAGCGCACGCACACACACACACACAAACACATATATGTTTATGTTATGTATGCCGAGACAAGCACTGGTGTAATATAATTTTGAATATAGTATTGATCAGTCTCGCCACAGGCTGTAGAACCTCCTAAGGTTTTGCTTTAATGAGCTGTTTGCAGGTTAAAAAAAGTCAGAGAACATACTGGACCCCGAAGGTCTGATGAGCCACACAAAGGGCATAATGGGGAAATTGTGATGCCAAAACACGACTCCCAAAAAGGACAGGATAAATTCCATTGTAACATAACCCAGCAGATACGAGTCTGAGGGAAAAGTCAAAAGTGGTTCTCAGAGGCGCGATGAAATGAGGCAGAGTATACCATATTGCAATATTCAGCACAACTGCAATCTGATCTCTGAGTAAACAGCTCAACCACAAGCTCACAGGAGACTCAGAGAGAGCGACAGGGAGAGAGGGTGGTGTGGTGGTGGTGTGTGTGTGTGTGTGTGTGTGTGTGTGTGTGTGTGTGTGTGTGTTGGGGGGGAAGGGAGGGGCTGCAGAGGAAACCAAGAAACCAGGTGCAGTGTCTGAAAAGTCTGCATGCTGTCAGAGATGCCAAGAAATGCTGTTAAATAACATAATAAATATAATAAATATAAATAATTGCATTATTTATTGAGATGTGTCAGCAGAGAGCGAAAAGAACTAGTTCTAAGAGGGAGACTTAACTGCTGACTGACACCAGTCTGTACACACCAATAAGAGAAGAGGGATGTTCGCTTGCATATAGATCACTGTTGAAATGCTCTAAAACTCAGATCAAATTTGAGTGAGGCAAAGGATATGTTCAGCGTAGGAAACAAAGTAACAAAATGTTTCCTAAATGATTTAGCAGATTGATTTTGAATACTAAATACCGTACAACAAAAACAACAACTTACTACAATCCAGTCTGGATCTGTTTCAAAGTGGCTATAGCACACCATATTTCCTATCATTTTAGAATGGTGCACAAAACTCTTGAATTTTGCAATGATTGACAATTATGAGTCATGGCCTGTGAAGACTAGTATCAATTATCTAGAGATTAATAATTTGTTATGTTAAAAACCCTGGTGCATGATATCTCTAAATTATAGTGTCCATGGGGACATTTCTCTGATCATGTCAGCTATGGGTTCAGGATGAAGTGCTAGTTTAGTCACAAGTAATTACACAAATAATGTTTTAGGTACTTTTAGAGTCACCTACATTGAAACACAATTTTAATTCCCACAGAAAAAAGAAGTCATGGATTTCATTGGGCTAGGAAAGAACATAGCTGTATAAGTGCCATATTCTGTTGTCTCCTGTAGTCCATATTTGTGTCTGTACAGTATTAATACAACATTAATGGGATTCAATTGGCATGAAAAATGTCAACACCCTCAGTTCCATCCCTTCATATACAATATCCTATCACACTATATTAGTTTAGTTATTTTCTAAGTAATTTGATTATCCTGTGGCTGAAATTATTTTCTGATACACTTAATCATGTCACTATTTATCCCTTTTTATTAGTCTCCGATTAGCTCTGTTAGATGTTCTTCTGTAACCATGGGTTGATTATACTTCAGCGTATGCTGGCATAGAGAATATTATGATATTGGATTTATCATGTTGACTTCTTGGTATTTGTTTGATTAATCTGATATGGATGTCTGCAGGTTCTATTTTTGGTGGTTATGGTGCCTGCCATTTTGGTTGTTTTCCCAGGGTTGAGCTCTAACAGCAGCTCCATAAACTGAGCGCACTTTGCTGTTATCATTTACAGACTGCAGTTGAGTAAACTTGAACACTAAGTTGTGTCCTTCTCTGGCGCAGAAAGCCGTCTTGGAAGTTTTCACTAACAAAGCAGTGTTTTTTTTCCCCTCTAAACTCTCATATCTACAAAGTATTTCTCTCAGTGCTTCTTTCTTTACTTTGCAGAAAATCACAAAACCTCTCCCAATGTAAGTGTGTAGGCCTGTTTTTCTTTTGCAGGGCATCGCTCACATGACACGTGCTAGATAATAAAAGAACTTTCTCTAGTTGTAGTTTTTAATATTGTAATACTGCATCAGAACAGAACTGATGAAAATGGTGAACTACCAAAGGGCCTTAACAGCATATCTGTGTTTCGCTTCTGCACCTTGCCGCATCGCATTCTTTAGTTTCAAGCCCCTTTGCTCTTGAGGAGGTTTGATCTCGGTGCACCATGCTTCTCAGTGATTTCTCATGCTTATCAATTAGAATGGTTCAGCTGTTTAGTCACAGGGAAAGTGGAACTGTTCCTTGTGATGAAGACTGACAGGCATTGTAATTTCTATTTAGAGATCGACTTTGGACAGCACCTCCACAGAGGTCTCATGACAGACGGCGCTAGATAAGATACTTATCAGTCACCGTCACAATGAAAGCACACCGTAGAGATCATTGATATTTATTCTTTTCATGTTGTTGTGATTATTTGATGTGTAATTATTTACATATAGTATCGTTTGACGTTTACAACGAAGGTAAAACCCAATATTAAAAAGATTTGCAAGAGACCTTCACTAACATCTCCCAAAGCAAAAACAGAGACAAATATGTGCAAGCACCTCCAGTCTGCAAAGTAACTTCTTTTCTCCCTTCAAAAAAAAAAGGTTGTCTCATTATCCTTGACTCATGTAAGGATTAAGGTGGCATGTCATACCCACCTGTTTCTCTCCTCATCTTCGTCTCGCTTTCTCTCTCTCTTTCTTTCCATCATCTATTACACTTCTTTTTTCTTTCCCACTCTCTCTTGTTCTCTTTTTCTCTCCCACTCCTTCCCAATTTTTTTTTCTCGGATGAATTGGTGCATTCAGCGCTTTAATAATGATGTCATGCTGCTGTCTTGTGAAGGAGATTTGCAGACCCACTGAGGCATATTCCACAGTGCTGCAGGTCTCACTCACTGATCTCCCAGTGCTGCCTCACAGAAATCCATAGCTACGCTGTTGCTGATGTTTTAATTTAATTACACACCATTTGATACCAAACTCACATATTTATTTGCTAGAAAATAATGCTGTTTCAAATCATTTTTATGTGTGAGATGCTTTTAAGAATCTCAGCAGGCTATGCCAATGACAACACAGTAGGCAATCTTAAATAAATGTTTTGCTATGATTTTGTAGCTATTTGAGTCATAGCAATAACAACAAGATCATAAATACAATATCCTTTTCACTTAAATGAACACTGGACATCTGAAGGCATGCAGAGAGCAAATGCCAAAGTAGTAATGGAAGAGAAGTAATTGTAAGTCCTTAAAAATAAAAAAAAAAACAATGAAACATTTACAGTGGTAGCGTATCATAACAGTCCAGTGGTGACAATAATTTGCATGTTAAAGCATGTGTGTATATTATTACGGTTTTCATTGTTCTGAGAAAACTGATCCCTTTTTACATGTTATACAACAGGGACATTGGCAGTGTAATATATGCACACTTATGGAAATGTTGATGCACCTCCACAGGTAATGACTTTTCTGTACTTCACACGGAGACAAAACCATTTTAGTGTGACTGCGTCGTATGAATCCTAAGTAAAAAATGTGATTAGCGACCTTTTTACTAGCTATATACATCTTTCTATTCCAAGGTTCATTCCATTTCTTTCTCAGGCGTTTAGAGAAGATTTTCTTCTCTCTTCTTTTGTTTCCTTGGTAACCAAAACCATAGGCCAACATCTTGTCCTCTGCCTGTGCTTTGTGCTTTTTTTCTTTTCTTTTTTTTTTAAAGACAATATGAATATAATGGTAAAAACTGGAGCTGGTTTATGACAAAGAAGTTAAAGTGTTTGGTTCAATTTCTGTTGTAAATCATTTTTGTTTTCAGTGTAAAATACATGAATCACTATTAGTTAAACTATACTTTGTTTCCAGTAATTAGTAATTTACTGATTAAAATTAGATTTAATTAATAGTAGTTACATTTTTCAGCAAATGTGAAACAAATTGAAAGCAAAAAGTTAATTTAAGGTTCATTTTGTTCTTCTATAACTCATGGGTTGATTATAATTGAGTGCATGCTGGTATGAAGAATATTATGATATTGGATTTATCATGCTGACTTCTTGGTATTTGTTTGATTAATCTGATATGGATGTCTGCAGGTCCTTTTTTTGGTGGTTATGGTGCCTGCCATTTTGGTTGTTTTCCATGGTTGAGCTCTAACAGCAGCTCCATGAACTGAGTGCACTTTGCCGTTATCATTTACAGACTGCAGCTGAGTAAACTTGAACACAAATTCGCGTCCTTCTCTGGTGCATAAAGCCGTCTTGGAAGTTTTCACTAACAAAGCAGTGTTTTTTTCCCCCTCTAAACTCTCATATCTACAAAGTATTTCTCTCAGTGCTTTTTTTCTTTACTTTGCAGAATAAAACACAAAACCTCTCCCACTGTAAGTGTGTAGGCCTGCTTTTCTTTTGCAAGCCATCGCTCACATGACACATGCTAGATAATAAAAGAACTTTCTCTAGTTGTTATCTTCTCTTTTGTTCTCTTTATACCGCAAAATGCACATTCCAGCAGGTGAAATATTAAAATGTAAGACTGTATTCTTATGGTGCTTACTACTGTGTGCATCTGTTATCCGCTAGACAACAAAGGCTTATTAGTTAACTGAAGAGTATAATACTGTGTATAATGTAGCTTTGACAGATCAGACATGAATAGGGAGGCTTTGTTCCTCATTGACCATCAAATGGCTGATATGTGATTCTATTTAAGTCTCTTAGCTGTAGGCTGCCAATCACTGTGGCTGTTTACTTAGATAGAGACTATGCAAATATCAATTAGTTTAAATCAGCTCCCTGCTTAATCAAGAAGCCACATAGCATTTAATAAGTGATCTTTGAACCATCTAAATGTCAAACCCTGTGTTCTTCCATTGTGTCGTGAGTGATGTGCATCAGAGCAAGCCTTTGGCTTTAATATATATATATATATATATATATATATATATATATTAAAGCCAATGGAAGAACATATATATATATGTGTGTGTGTGATTGTGTGTATGTTTTCACGCCATGTTTGTAACTCAAACATGTTTGTAATCTGTTTCCTCTCCTTACCCATTCGTTGAACTCGTTGTGGAGCACTTGCATCCTGAAATGGCAGATGACAGTCATTTGCTACCTGTCTGGCCAGTACCCATTACCAATTTTAATTTCACCTGACTGGGAAGATGATTGCCTTCAGATTTATTTCACAAAGTGTTTCAGGGAACAGAGAGAGTAGGCAACAGATGTGAATTGCCACTCAATAAACCTCACACCTTCAACCGGACCAAAATATTGTATCTCCTAATGGAGAGAAAATTAAATAGATCCTTAGAACAAATCCTTATGTGACACATAGTGCATAGTGGTAATAGTAAGTTATTACACGTTTTTTGCTTTTGAGTAGAATTTTTATATTACATACAGGGACATATGTGTGGAATTAATCCCTAGATCGTACACCAATAACCATAATGGAACCATTACACTGACCGATATACATCAATATACATTATCTCCCAGACAGAGCACCTTGTCAGAGAAGAGTGAAAAGACAAAAGGGAACAGGGAAAAGAACTTCCTGCTTGAGTTCACAGGAAGTAGACACTTCTGGCACCCACCTCTCACTTCAGACCTGCGGCCTCTTGTGTCTGCCCTGACCTGAGTATCTTGCCACATTCAGGCTCCTGGGAGTGTAGAGAGTGGGGCTACATTTAAGATTGTGAGTGTGTTTGAGTGTCTGTCTGTCTCTCTCTGTCTCTGTTTGTGTGTATTGTGTTTGTGTGTGCATGTGTGCGTATGTGTGTGTGTACGAATGTGTGTGTGTGTGTGTGTGTATGTGTGTGTGCATGTGTGTGTATGTATGTGTGTACAAATGTGTGTGTATGTGTGTGTGTGTGTGTGTGTGTGTGTATGTGTGCTTCTATCCCCCGCCCCCTCCTTCAGCTCATTTCATCCTTCACTTCTCCAGTGCCACAAAGACATGAAGCCAGGACATCAGAAGGCCATAAGCCATTGCGCTCAGAATGCACAACACATCAGCCTCCTGACAGATACCACTATGCTCGTCTCCACGCATCAGGCCCCCACAGAAAAGGCTTTTCAAATGCCTTTATGATGTCTCTCCAATAAACCCAAGCACCATTCTGGCCTTCCACTCTGAGGAGTTAGCAGTAGCTGCAACACTAACAATGCCCAATGTTCAAAGCAGGGATGGGTTGATGTCTAGTTTTTTTTTTCTTTCCTTCTTGTTTTCTCTCTCTTTTTTTTAGTTCATTCACTTGGTAAGTTTTACTTCATTTGCTAATGTGTTTGTATGTGTGTTTTAAAGGCATGAGACTGTCAGCACAAAAGTCTGTTTTAAATCTTTCTGCCTGTTTTGTATGTCAAAGACATTTTTTTTTTTACAAAAAAAGTTCCTAATCACTGCTATGAATATTTTAGTCAAATCATGTTTTGCACTTTGCACTGTATGCTTCATTTCTCTCAATCTTGTGAGAAAACTCTGGGAAATTCAGAATTGAATGGGTCAGAAAGAGTGCTGGGATGAGACTACAGTGGGAGATGTTCCAGACAATGTTCTTAGCTATTTATTTTCTTTTTACAGAAAATTATAAACCATTTTACCAAACAAAGTATGGACCATTTCATGGGTCTGCTTTGTACACCTGTAAAATATTCAGTGAGAAAGGGGCTCTACCGGATGAATAGCTCTGTGTAGCCAACTGAAAAAATATGATCATCAGTCAGAAGCAACCATTCTAAGTTCCATACGACTGGAAGAGGTGAAGCAGCCACAGTTATGGTTTTATTTTCTCTTATTATAACTATACCTATTATTTAGATGTCAACTGTGCTCAGACAAAACACTTGCTACTTGTTATTACAAGGTGTTACAAGTCATTGTTATTACTTGTTAATGGTGATCTGCTATTCAACAAAAAAGACAATACATTAAATAGATGAATAAATAAAACCAAATGAATTAAAAGTGTATTACTCTGTTCACTACATTTGGAGTTTTGTGCCTAGGTTGTAAGTCTGGTATTAATTTAAACAACAGAGTATGATACTGATGGTTAATTCCTAGAGTGAAGAAGTGGTAAAATTTCTCTGTACTTCACATAAGCCTGAGCCTAAATCCCCATCAGTATTTTACTAAACTCCATCAATATGCAGGACAAATACGAGCAGGTCCCCAGCAGTGCTGCGCTACTGTAAGTACAGCTGAACAATTTCATTACCATTTTACAGCACACACAACCACACACACACACACACACTCTTCAGTCAGACGAGATGTACCGACAGAGACTGTTCATATTTCATGAGCAAATGGGATCAAACAGTAAGCCCTGGCTTATCTCTGGGTGAGCCATTGCTAGCTATTCCCAAGGCCTTGGCCTTACCTTGAGCGGGCCATAGAACTGCATGCAAAGACTGCAGCCCAGCGTTTTCATTATTCATACTATGACCTGGTCAGCTGTGTTCATTTGGAGGCGCTTGGCCCTACATGAAAGTGAATGCTGGGAAGCAAGAAATCATAAGGAGCATGACAAGGAATTGCAGCATTTGAGTCCTTATGTGTGTTGTTTGTGCAATTTGTTGATCACGTCAGGGTGTTTTTATACATGGTTACTGTGTTATGAGCAGCTTTTTATGGGATGCAAATGCATGGCTTAGACAAACTCTGAAAGGTTAGATAAACTAGGACAACAAGAACAAAATCAAGAGTGTGAACATGAACACACAAACAAAGTTATATGAAACACACAGACAAGGCAAGGCATAGGTGAAAAAATATGAACAAATGATCAGGTACACTGAATCTAGAGAAGCAACATATGGACAAGACTCACAAAAAATAAAAGTAGTCAAGGGGGTGCAGCCCTCGGAGACTAGAGATTTTTTTTAAAAGAGATATTCTGTGTGAATCAATCAATAGCCCTGTTGTTCGAGGTCACCAAATGCTGTCTGTCTGTAGTAAAAAGAACGACAAAATTGTATACAACATAAACAACAGTGAACAGAGAACGGCAGCTGACATTAACTGAATAGGGCATAAGAAAATGAAACAGCTTTGTTATTACAATGTAATCTATAATAAACAGATCTGTGTTACAGGTTTATTACAGAACCAGGTATGGCTGTAGTAATGTTTAAACATTTCAATATGCAATGGGTCCACAATGACCAGTCCCAGGCTCTATCCACCATTGTATGTTGTCGCTGAGTCAGACAAATTTTGGACATAATATCGAGTCAGAGCTATGACAGATGCTTGGGAATCAGCCTCATCTGGCGCCTATGTGTCGTGTTTTCTGAGGTTCAGGTAGCTTACTAAAATTTTTGCTTCAAGACATAACTGTTGATAAAACCTTAAATAGCCTACATGATTTTTACCATTAAGCAATAGGAGCAGCTGTCTTCATGTAGGCCTATGATGTGTGCGAGACATTTTATCAGGAAATGTAATATTGCCATACTTCAATTTTAGTTTTCAAGACAGAGCTTCAGACCTCACATAGGAAGGGGGCAGTTCTCAAAGGGAGACCAATAAAGGCATCCTCACCCATGCCCTTACTTCGAGGTATGGAAATACCAGAGCCTCTGAACACCACCCACTGGACTCGAGAGTAAAAACAAGCATATGCACCAGGTCCAGCAGAACAGGAACAGCACTTTTCCACACGCTGTTTGAATTCTTAAAGGACTTTACCCTCTCCCATGGACCATGCCGCCCCCCCCCCCTACACACACAGATATTATTGCCCATACTCACATACTCACATACTACCCTCTATATCAGCACTGAATCATGGAACTCACAAAAACTGTAAATGGTTTTGCATGCATGGCTGCTTTCAACCCCTGGATTAATGGATGGCTCAACCGTACTTTAAAATAACACATTATGGAATGCTACATGTGCAATTTATGTTTGTATATATATGGGGACCATTAGGCTGTGCCAAATAATACCAAATACGAATGTGCTGCTTTTATGTTATAAGTTATATGATATGCATTGATACTGTTGTTGTCGTTGTTGTTGCACTGGAAGGAGCAACATATATTTTTAAGGTATGCAAATGCAGTACCTTTAAAAAAAAAAAGCCAAAAAATGTAACCTGAAATCACAACGCTTCTGTGCTGAGACAAGCTGAAGTTTGTAAACTTCTTCCAGCTTCACACTGCAACTTGAAGTCTCCACCTTTTCAGTAAGGTGATAATAATGTCTGGGGAAAGTAACTCACACATCTGTTGCTAATGGTGAATGTGAACAAGAGAGAGACATTATCAAATATATATATATCACAATGTGATGTAACAAGATGTAATTACTTGGGTAAGACTTTCTATGAAGACCATATCTATAGTGCATTATGAGCGCATTCATAACAAACTATAATGCGCATCATAATTACTCAAAATGCATTATGACTACACTTTATATCACATTATATCAACAGAAACATGATGAGGTGTGCTGCATTATAGATGCATCCATATGAACTTTACTTTACTTAAAGCACACATTGACAGCTTATGATCCCACATGGAACATTATAGCAACTTATGAGCCCTTACAACAGTTGATCATCCAGGTGTGTGCATAGAGGGGTATTAGTAGTCATAATGTATTATAAGCCCCATCAGCCAGCCTGTAGTTTATAACCAGTCATGAACAATCATAACACCCTTGGATTTATAAGGCATTATAAGCTAGATTTACAGTTATTTATAACTGTTGATATAATGCATCATGAAGCATTATGAGTGCAGTCATAATGCATTTTGAGTAATTATGATGCGCATTATAGTTTGTTATGAATGCGCTCATAATGCGCTATAGATATGGTCTTCATGAAAGTGTTACCATTATTTGATATTACTTCACCGATTTCTATTGAACATGTTACATAAAATTTCTTCTGTTGTGAATTTGAAAGACCCCAGTGTGTTGCATTAATCAGCTGATCACTTCCTAACGTACATTTTAGTTTGTCACTGGAATATAAAAACTGTTTGTACTGTCTGTGGGTCAATGTATGCTTTACCCCTACTGTCCTGAAAACACTACTCTTTGTTCTGACCTAGAAATAGCCAGAAACCGTTTGTTTTGACAGTACATTTTTCCTTTGACCTGAGACAAATTATTAACTTTTAAAGTCAACCTCCAAGTTGCTGTGCTTTTATGTGTCTGCAGTAAAACGCACTAAAAGCCTCGGGGTATGTGAGGTATGACTAATCCTTGGGCCCTTTGAGACACCAACAAATGAATGAACAAATTCTGTAAAAGGCACATTTATTATGCATTTTCTTATTTCATGCGTTCTATTCTTATGCCCTCTTCTCTCGTTCTCCCGGCTTCTGTGGCCTCTAGCATTTGGCTGTGGTTTAAAACACCTGAGGGACCGGCAGGCCTTCAGCAACTGTGAAATGTCATCAATGCTGAGATAACTGAATAATTCATGGAGACAAACTGCATATTCTTTTTGTCCACAAGACAAAATCTTCTGGTAATGACGTGCAATGTAATAACAGGTCAGTTGTTGAAGTCCATTTTCACGTGGGCGGGAAACTCGGAAGTGTCTCCTGTCGTCACCTCCCACATGCACTTTCCATGTTAACAGTAAGGCACATTTAATAAGATTGCACACACATTCAGATGCAGAAGTACATGGTACTGTATGTCCCTGGTGTGACACCATAGCACAGTGCAACAAAAGCATGTCCAATTGTCCCATGTTCAGTGAGTAGGCACATACACTGCTGTATGACATACTGCAAGTGCTGATGCTGTTGCTTCAGGTTTTTCACTTGAAGACAATGATTTTTTTTTAAGAGATCCACACAGATTATAATTGATTATAATATTACAGTTTATAAATGTAATATGTCCTTTTACTTTGAATTAGGCTGATGGCGATGTGCTAATGTGCCTTTAGGGATGCACAGTGGCCCTGAGGATTAAAACACCAGTTGGGGGGAAAAAGAAAATCACAAAAAGTGCCAATAGGAAACAATGCAGCAACTCTCATAAATTAAACTAAATTATTATTTTTTATTTGTTCATTATTGATGGCAATATTAAATGTACTATTAAAGGTATCAGGCACAGACAGGCGGAGGTAACGATCACAGAGTTTATTAAAAGTAACAAAACAGGGGATAACAAAAGCCACGTCCGTTACTGTAACGGAGGGAACAAAGGTTAACTCACAGAAGATAGATTAACAGGGGGAATAAAAAAGGCCACGTCCGTTACTATAACGGAGAGTACTAAGGTAAACGCACAGAAGGTGAACGGACGGGGGGGAATAACTAAGGCCACGTCCGTTACTATAACGGAGGATACAACGGAAAACACACTGGAGTTCGGGGTTAAACACACACACAGGAGAATAAGGAGGTGAACACAATCGCACAGGAACAGGCAACTAGGAAACACAGAGAGTAACAATACCAATACGGAAGTCTAGGCTCGCGGGGCAGGAGACACGGGAGATCGCGGGAGACGAAGGAAGCACAACAAACACGTAAGGAGTCCGGGGGAAATTGACGCGGCCAGACACCAGGTGAAGCAGAAGGGAGGCTTAAGTAGGGTGGAGACCAGGTGACACCAATTAGAACTCAGGTGAAGGTGATCGTGCATGAGGAGGTGAATGCAAACGGGGAGACGAGCTGTGAGTCTGTGACGTTGAGTGAGGGGGCGTGGCCGTGACCAGGTCCGATGCGGACCTGACGAAAGGTACATGTAATATTCACACATTTCTATTTCTAGACTTCAGATACAAAACCCTCCATGTCCATTTTCAAAAATATGTAAGTTGTTTTTATGATAATATCCAAGTAATCTCTATCCATGTGCAATTTGAATGTGATTACCAAGTAAAAATAAATCAAGCCAAAACAATCCAATTGGAGTTGGACTGATAATAAAGTTGATACAAATTATACAAATATATTTCTATATCAAAATTATATAAATATATTTCATTTATTATTTTCTTTCACAGCACTATTTCATCCATATAGCTTTGATGTGGCAGTGATTAAAATGTACAGAAGCTGTTTAACATAAACATTAAATTAATTGTGCACATATACACGTATTCTTTCACTTCATGTGTCTGGTGCAAAGAATACTAATCTAGATATGTAAATTAGCTATGACTCATTAATGTTGTCATTGTTTGAAATTACAGTTAGGCTAAAATTACAGTTTCTGAGTTGCATTTCACATATTCCAGTACAATAAGTACTTAAGCATCAATTATAGAACCATATTTTAAATTATTGGGTAATCTTTATAAAATGGATTTTATTGCAAATGCATGCAGTGTACGTGCTATGGGGAGGTATTTCACAGAGACAATAAAAGAGAAAAAAGGTGGGTAATGTTAATTCTCAGCGACAGCTAGACAGAATTTAGGAGGACTTTGACATAGCTTCAGTGTTACACCTCATGTGTTTTCCATCACACTGGAGCACATCTAACCACCAACAGAGAGAGAGAGAAATTCTTCTCTTACCTTATAACCTTTCCAAATCAACCCTTTGCATTGCAGGGTTTAAAGTATGAGCCTTGTGGGGACTCATTGTGCCTTGTTGTATTTTCACTACAAAGGAAATATCCCACAGATAAATGTCAAGTGGCTTTTCATCTGTACTATTAGAGAGCACAGAGGAAGAAGAGAAAGAAAAAGGAAAATGATAACAGCAGAAGAGAAAGAGGCTTACTGACGTTAGTCTAAGTACAAAACTGGGAGTGCACTGTTGTTTTTTTTTGTCTAAAACTATGGATGAGTGTGAGTGTTACTATTAACTTTCAAGTGAATTACTTAAAATTATTAATTCAAAATATCAGATTACATATTCTTAACTATGTATAAAATGTGATCAATACAAATATTTGTATAAAAATATGTGATAGTCACAAGGTCAGGCACAGGTTGGATTTGACTACCAAGTCATATACTAAACAGGATGAATATATTTAAGCGCACACTTAGGTCAGATTTACATTTCAAGGTACTTTCTCAAATGAAATCTCAGGAATCCTTGGCAGCTGCTCAGGGACTCTTCTAGGCTCTTTCTATGAATGTAATAGTGCTACAATGAATAAAACTATATACACATTTTTTTGTGCAGAAACCTTTAAAGGCTCCATAATACAGTGGTTTGGTCAGTATGGAAATAAAAATTTGTTAGGTACTGTTGACATGGGTTCTCTTCACATGGTAATGAAGAGGTTATGTTGAAAGATCAAATGAACCATAAGAAAAGTAGGTCATGTGTCTGACAGGAGAAGTATTTCCTTGACTCATCAGGCATTAGCAGATTCTATTTACAAGGCGCTGTGAGTCTGTCAGTCTGATGAGTGTATGTGACCTGCTGAGATGAGTAACCAAACTTCAGAAAATAACTACCCTAACTTACCACACTGTTCAACCATGCATGAAAGATTTATAAACTTTTATGCCACCTATCTTGACCAGGACTCCCCAGGGAAAGATGTATCTCAATGAGACCTTTCAGGTTAAATAAAGGATGCATAGCCTACTGCAATACTGCAAATAAAAGTACAGTATAGCTGTAATGTAATCAGCACAACTCTTCAACCAGGTAGGAGCTCTTGGTGACACTTTCTATGAACCCAGTATTCATAAAGCATTATAAATGCGTTCATAAAGAGTTATAATGCATTCATAAAGCCTTATAACTAATGACATAAGCATCCATAGCCACTTACACAATCTCATGACTGTACTCATAAGGCATTATAATGTTATCATATAAGCCCTTACAACTTGAAGTGTCACAAAGCCTTATAAGCTTCTTTGGCCTTTTAATACTAGGGATACATACCACCTTACTTATTGTTACAACAAAAAAAAAATTATTTAAGGAAACTATGTAGGTCTAAGGCTGATACAGCAATTTGGCAATTGGTTTATTTAACCTATACAGAGTGTTGTGACCTTTGCGATTTAGTGTTGGGGTGGTCTGTCTGTTCAAAACAGGAGTATGCTGGATAAGATGACAAAACTTGGTAGGAACCAAGTAAAAATTATTATGCAGATTTCTGATGAAAACACTATTAATTTGGCCTTGAAGATACTGGATGATCCATCCCACCCCCTCTTTCCTGAATACGCCACTCTCTCCTCAGGACTCCGTTATAGAATGCCACAAGCTAAAACAGAGCAATTACATCTATTATGCCAAAGAGCTTTCAGTAGTTAAACAATCATAATTCAGACAGAGAGAAGCCATCCTAAAATATGTGGCATGCATTTTTATTCTGTGTTTTTTGTCATTCTATATGTTATTGTATTAGTCTGCATGTCTAAGTGCTGTTTTGTTTTATGTTATTTGTGGCTCCTAAATGCAAGACAAATTCCCTTCGGGGCAATAAAGGTTTCTTTCATTCTTTTGCATGGTGTCTTATTGATTTCATGAGTAATAATGTGTTCATCTCACCTGACTTGCGCTGTAAAGTATGCACTGACCGCTTGTAACCCTCATTATTTGGCATGAGCAATTGGGAATATAAAAGGACAATTAACAAAGTTTTATAATGCTTTGTGACATTTTCTTGTTCACTTGCATTAAGAAAAACCTGTCATTTGTCTCATGTATATCTGTTTTAGACCTTTGTATGCCATACTATGATTATGAGTATTACAATGTTAAGAGTTTGTTCTGGATACTGTCCATTTTCTCCATTATTTTATGAATAGGTTATATATTTATTCAATCTTTCCAACCCTACTAATGATTTTGTGTTTGACTGGTTTAATCTGTACACATATGGCTTGCCATCTAGTAGCCTAACAATAAAAAAAGCTAACTGCTTATTTTTATTCACATTCTGGGTGCTCCTTGTTGTAAAGTGCCATGAAACAATATTATTGTAAAAGGCGCTGTTTAAATATATTTGAAGTGAACTGAATTGAACTTCCTTTGTAGTAGAAAGTGATTTAGACTTGTGATCTACTAGCCTTGCCAACTGTAGCCTTTACATGGACTCCCTTATCTTTATGAACCAACCTGGTGTGCTGCTGATATTTTCATTTTGTCCAGGACTTTGACTGACAAGGGCAAAGCCTCCCCAACCCCAAATGTGTTTTAGACAGCTAACCCTACGCGGCATGTGGCTTTTGAAGAGAAACAGTGGGACAGACATCCCTTGGTGTGCTGCTTGACGAAGGAGGCACGTTCCACACTCTGGGGGCCATCAGGACCTCTCCAGCCCCTAGCAGCTCAGTCTGATTGGCAGGAGGTGTGGGAGACAGGTGGGAGTTAGCAAAGCCCAGAGTGAGATGCTAACATGGAGAAGAAAAAAAAGACACGGGAGAGAAAGTTTACCTTGATGTAGGGCACTGAAGACTAAGGCTGCACTCAGACACAATGTGTGTTTTGCAATGAGAGGCGAAGCTTTCGTCATGAATATCAGTTTTTAATCTTCTTTGCGAGAAATTCAGTCAAACCACATCAGCTAACAAGCTAACTTGAATGCTATTCAAAGAAAAGTGGGCTGTATTAATTTAGGTTTATATTTGCACAGCATTAATCCAAGGCTATCAATTACTTAAATGGGAGAGCCAAAACACTCCAGCATGTAAGTGATGAAAAGATTTCACAGATTGTGTTCTCTGAAGCAATCAGTATCTACACCCAATATCATTGAGAAACCTAATCTTACTAGCCAAAAAGTAGGTTTCAAGCATCATATATGGGCACTTGTGGCATTTTCCCCATAGCCTATCTAATGGAATGAATTTGCCAATCAAACAAAATCACATTACTAACCTAATCACATACAGTGCCCATAACTGTTAACTAGCATACAGTATTCACTATGGGGAAACTAAAGTTAAAATGTAATGGCAGCAATGATGATAAGCTCATTGTTTGACATTCAACAATGACGCAAGTAAAAAAAAATGCTTTGTTTATTTCATATCACATCATATAGTCATAATGAAATAACGAGAATCTTCAGTGGTAATTCCAGTGCCTTTGATTGGTGGAGATTCCAATTGTTTAAGAAATTGTTTATAGCAACACGTGCCATAAAACTTCTCCATGCTGGGACGGAGCAATGGTGGCAGGGGAGGTAAGGACCAATCAGGTAAAAGATGGTTATCACATATTTAAATGTAAATCTACTTAAAGAAAACTTTAGGAAGTTAGTCATTATGATGTCCTCAATTCCATAATGGGCTTGGTGAACAACTGTTAGGTCATAAATGGTCTTCCTCGCAATTGTTTTTGGGACAAAAACCCGTAGCTTTTTTTTCAATTTTTCGTACGTTTTTCACTTAAAAACCAAAGGTTACATGGTCATCACCTACCCCGTAGCTGGTTAGACTGAGTCAAGGCTTAAAAACACTTTAAAACCAGTTTTTGAGTTTTTGAAACGTCAGTGGGAATACTTGTTCCTGGAGGGACTTGACCAGCTAACCAGGAGGTGGGACTGTGCAACTCTATAGTTGTATATCTATAAAAATAAGATATTTAATGTGGTTTTGCTGTTGTCACACATAAACTGTGATTTCAGTCACAAAAACTGTTTTCACATCTAACCACCACAGATTTTTGAAAACAGTTTTCTGTTTTACAGTTTTCTGATAACTCTGGCTTCTGGCTCTGGCTGTGTGGACAGGAAAAAGGAGTTTTTGCATTGTGTCATGACAATCCCTCTTTGGCATTCAGATCTCTTGTTGGCCATCTATTTATTTGTTTGTTGCTTTCTTGAAAGCCTTTCCAAGGCTTTTCAAGGCCTTAGTACCTTCTAATATGTTCGGCATTGAGAGACTCTCATATGCAAATCGGGACTATTTAATTGTGAAACTTCTTAATTAGAAGCCAACTAATTTGTGTCAAACCAATCCTTTCCTTAGGTCTGCTGATTTTGATCCTTTCCTTGGGTCTGCTGACATTTTTACATCAGATGGCTCACAATTGACACCAGAAAGCCTGCTGAGTATTTGCATTTTAATGTAGGCCTACTGTCATCACACCTGTCATTATTTTCCATGACACACACCTGTATGGACTGCTGAATGATGTATCACCTGTCATCTTATCGCTCGTTTCCAGGGAGCCTGTAACGCCCTGTTCCCAAGGCCCATCTTATTTGCTGCCACCACCCACCTCTCCTCTTCCCCGCCATCTCACAGCACAAAGATGAGGGGATGAGCAGGTGTGATAACCAGGAGGAGGGGCAGGAGGGGAGATTGGAGGAGAGGGAGGGTGGAAGGAGGGATGGAGTTGGCTGGGTGGGGTGGCTGTGGTCTCTATCTCCCCATTTCATTCCTTCCTCACCCCACCCCTGCCCCACACTGCTGTCAAGGAGCCATCATCACTCGGCTGTCATCCGAAACCGCTGAGGTTCGGCCAGGTCTTACGAGTATGGAGAAACAGGAGACAGCTCTGCTCTCCTTTCCTCTCCTTCCTGCTGTCATGCTTCAAACCTATAGCTGCATGGCATATAAACGAGCCTCTCCTGGGTTCACAGGTAAATACCATGACATATTGTATAACTTCACGAATACAACAAAGCTAAAAGCTACTTCATCATAAAGTATTATAGTATCTCATAAAGAGGATCTGCTTCGTATAGAACAGCACAAGGGATGGGAGCATTCAGCTTAGTAAAGGTGCTGACGAAAATGAGACATGTTTCAATATCACAATCTTCTTCACGGTCAACCGCTGGACCATCTGTCTCTTCTCCTCACTCAGTCCACCCTGCAGTATGACGTCTTCATGAACATAAAAATAAGCTGCAATTTATGCTTCTCATCATGCAGTCCACGGCTAGCTTCTTCTCTCAACGAGGCAGCAGGAGCTCATCGCCCCCTTGCCACCTCTGTCTTTGCCTTTTTAAAGGAGGGGGAAGCATATTCATGATTTGCTGGAGCCACTCCACACCCCTACACCCCATCACCCCCAGCCCCTCCGTGCTCAGCTGGCCAGCTGTCAGGGCTGATTTGGGCGGATTGCAGCAGAGTAGTGGAACATCCGGTTTAGAGCCGGCCCACTATCCTTTCATCTTTTCCTCCGCTCATTGGCCGCACCGTCCATTATTTAGTTTCTCAACAGGCATGACTTCCTGCTGTGGTTGCATAGAGTTTACATCACCCTCATTCGGTGAGAATATTAGGAGAACAATTTGGATGAAGAAGTGCTTCTGTACTGCAAAAGAGAAGGCGTGTGGAAAGGCGATGAAAAGTGTGTGCGTGTGTGTGTGTGTGTGTGTGTTTGGGGGGGTGGTTCCAAAAACAGATTAGGCCATATGTGCGAGTTGAGATTTATTGATATCTTTTTCACAGCAGGTTGCTTTGATCTAGTTTATTCCAGCACAGTTTTAATGATCAGGTGAGTGCACTAAAGAATGCCGGCAAAGCAGAAGTTAGAGCATTTCTGAGCAATTTTTATCCAGTGAAAAGAGAGTTTTCTTTTTACAGCAAAGTTTAAACTCTTTATCAGAATAACATGTGAATTAAAATAGAAATACCATTGCATAGTTTGTTTCATACATTATGTCGAAAATAACTCTCAGTGGAGCACTCACAAACACACAAACACACACACACACACACACACACACACACACACACACACACACACACACACATACCTGCAGATAAGTTTGCCCTCCCTTCACTTTCATGCAACTCTTCACATAAAAAAGTCTGAGAAGTAGAAAAGTGCTGAAAATGATTTTTTTTTTCAAGCCATCCTCATGATGTCAATCCATTTTTCACTCTTCCTCCTCTGAAAACAGGCCTAGTCTATCATCGATTCATAAACCCTTTTACAGATTTCAGTTTCAGATCAATAGTGCAACTTCCTTCAGTTTGAAGCAAAGTGAGAAGTCAAGGGAGATGTGATGAGGATTGATGACTGGGACATTTCTAGTCCGACTGAAATAAAGCCTCGTCTTGTAAATATTTAATAATGTCCAGAAGCCCTCTGATTAATCACAATTTGAGAACCAGTGGATTCTTTTACGCTGTTTGTTTCCTCGGGCACTCCACTGATACACCTGGTGAAATATTATTAGGCTGTCTCAAGATGCATCTAATTGCGCCTGATCGTGTGTCAACATCGGCGTGTTTCTCTTGGAGATGCAATGTTGACAGGTGAAGGAAAGTGGAGCACTTTGTTCACACTTGTGTTATGAGGATGTTTGCCACCCAGGTTTCGATTCATCCCCTTCCATTAATCATCAGTCTGTCATTTTCAGATCGATGTCCACATCAGCTGGCATGAGGAGGGAAGCACTGGACTGGTTGAGGATTAATGCATGCACTTCCCCCGCTCTAGTAACTGATGAGCAATACACAGCAGTATGATCTGTACAATCTCAGCTTTATGATAACTTTGAATGTACATTAGATGTCTGATACATTCTGCAGCTCTACCTATGTCCATGTAGAGACATTTTTCTTGATGCATTTGTAAACAAACTCAACAACGCATGGTGAACCATAGCCTATCAAAACAAGCAAAAGCACATAATCTGAATTCAGGTATAATTCAGTAGCCTTTACAGGCATTACAGCAAATTTCCGCATAGCCTATTCTCTTCAAATACAAATCATGACAAAAATATTGGGGTCAGAGTTAAGAGCTAAATTTTTATAAATGGTATCCATCATTTAGTTTGTCTTACATGCATTGATAGACATATCTGCTAGCATCTTTTTCATACATAACCCAAATACATAGGCTTAAAAATACCAAATAATTGACTTATTTAGGCTATAGTGATATATATTTTAAAAAATAAAGTAATAGAAAGAGAGAACAAAAGTAGGTCTATCCAGAGGAGATAGGAAAGGAAAGGCAGAGGGTTTCAAAAAGGGCAGGCAGAGAAAATTAATCAACAGGCCCTGATGAATACTCTATAACTAATAAGGCATAAATTAATGTAGCCTATTTAAGGAGAAATCAGGTGTGAATCAATCCATAGCCCTGTTATTTAAGGTCACCAAGTGCTGTCTGTAGGAAAAAGAACCAGATAATTTGGTGCAACATAGACTGAAAATGATAATAATGTTAACTGAATGGGGCATAGGAAAACAGTAATGAAAGGAAGTTACTGTGCCCCGTTCAGTGTTAGCTGCAGGTTCAGTGCTGTATATGTTGTATCAAATGTTCTCGTCCTTTTTCCTACCGTCGGCATTCAGTGATTTCAAACAACAGGGAGATAAATTGATTCACAACGGAACTCTCCTTTAAGCATGACCAAAATTTCATGCACATTCTCAACCATGACCAAGGGGCTTAAACAAAATTATGTTCTATAAGAGAGAGGAGTGTGTGTGTCTGTGTGTGTGTGTGTGTGTGTGTGTGTGTGTGTTTTGGCAGTATACATTTATATGATCTGAAACTAGATCTAATCTGAAAAATTTAGTAGGTTTAGTTAGACTGCTAATCAGTTATCATGGAATTGGTTTACTGTACCCTGGATGCCTTGTCAACAGAGATCTAAGGTTGGTAACACTTCACTTGACAGGTGAGTACATACACATTCATAGCAGCTGTCATAAATTAAACAAAGCATTCATGACTGTTTCATAAGACATGACTCAACATTCATACCCAACCTTTCATAAATGTGGAAAACACGATGGCGATAACTTACCAAAATAAAAGTCCAAATGTCTCAAAGCAGCATCGACGATTTTGTTAAATGATTACTGGGGTTATACTATTAAATTAGTCACATGCTCCTTTCCAGCCTTTGCAAGTATTTCATGAATGTCTTTAGAAGTCTACTCAAAATGTCACTTAACTATTCAAGTTGTGAATCATTCATATTCACTTTTGAGTTCATCTGAGTTTAACAATGGCAGGTAAACTACATAGAGCTCACCATTTTGTTGGACACCAATTGAGTGTGGGTGAGGTAGCAAAAGATTATAATTATGTGCAAAGGTTCATTGACACTGGATGTGCCCATTGAGTCTGATGTGACATGATCAAGTAACAGGTTTAAAACAAATACGGCAATGCTCCTTTGAGACCACTGGACCTTTATTTTGATAAGTTTACGTCATTCTGTCTTCCACGTTTATGAAAGATTGGCTGCTATGAATCTGTTATGTACTCACCCGTCAAGTAAAGTGTTACCAAAAAGTTGATATTACTGTCTTTAACAGATAGGATCAACATTGCAGTGTTGAAGTATTGTGTCAGTTGGCATAAAATCCTTTGTGATGTTTCTCTCTAAATAAATAGCCTTTATATTAAATAATTAATTCTGTTTTGTATTTGTGAAACTGGAGATATACACACCAAAGAGTATCTCTATTGAAATCCCACAATTAACTCATCTCAGTAACAGCAGAGAAAGGCATCAATTATGCATTCAGAATCTGTTTGGGAGGTGGTTTCTGCGAGCATCTGTCAATGTGCTGGAGGTTCTCCAGCTCCATTGGAAAGAGAGAGAGAGAGAGACATTGTCTCCTGTCTCATCATTGCTTTGCCATTCAGGGCTGTGTGTCATGTCCCTTTGATATTGTAATGTGTAGCTAATCAACAATAAGTAAGGAATCAGAGAGGGCTATGTGGAATCCCTGGGTCCTTCCTGCACCTGGGGTATTTACATTTGGACATGGAGTACCTCCAAGATGCTCAAAGGTGCGGATGATTCCAAAGTGATTCTCTATAGAAATGGCTAAAACGTCTGCCACAGATTTGGCAAGACACTAAAAGCTCTGATATGCTCCTGTGGTTGTGCTTGCAGAAGCTGTGGAGTGATGTGCCAAGCACACTGGTTTCCACTCAGCTCAATATAGCCCACTTGTTGGATTATCTCAAGTGCAGCACTTAGACACCTCTGTAGCATAGTGTTATACTATTATTAAAGCACAAGTTGTTATTGCAGTTATAATGTAGTCATTATCACCATTACTGTTGCCTCCCAGGAGAGGTTTTTGGTGTCTGTCTCTCGGCATGCAGGATTATGCAGAATTACAGGCCCAACTTTTGTCAAAATTAAATGTAAATGTGGTAGAAGTTGAATGGAAGGTAGACTTGGATTGGAAGGTGTAATATGTTCCATGCCCCAATTTCTAACATTTTGGAGCTGATACAGCTGAGTAACTCCAGCAATTTAGTTTTTTTTTTCTCTATTATTGTGCCATACATGGCATTCATAGCCACCCAAGCTAGCGCCACCTAGTGCTTACACTCAATGATACATTTCGATACAGCACAGTCAGGGATCTCTCCATTAACTTAGGTTTCTTCTGTAGGACTCGAAGGACCAGTCAGCAAACACAAAGAGGGCTATGTCCTTGATTTAAGGGCTGAAAGCGATGTCATGACCAAATAGTTGTTATGTGAATGGTTATGTGAATGGAAAGCATGCACAGTAGTTTTACAGAAAGTAGCTGCCTACCAGGAAGCTAACTTATGTCTATTGAGAGGTTCCAGATTCTTTGCACTAAGTGAAATGACATAAGAGAGTATGGTTCATGAGGCATATCTGGTTTGTCCTTAAGTGTTCAATACAGGGAAATGCATTCCTTTATAGGCGGACAGGGTTGACATTCCACTTGGATATCTTTTGTGTGCTGCTCTGCTGTGTTAGTACCTTTTGAGTGAGTGCAGGCGGAGATCACAGGCTACAAATGAAATGTTAACGGGATACATTGGGGATTGACAAAGTATATTTGCACCACATTTATGATGACATGTTTGCATAGATAGGAAGTAGACTGGGCTACCTGAATTTGTTTATGACTGAAGTGCACATATACATTGACAATGGCTTATTGGCGGTATTGGCTTTATTGCATTTCTTGCAAGCATATTTATTCCCTGATGACAAGTACCTCAAATATGTGACTCTGCATGTGCATTTCAAAAGATTGTATGAAGATGCTTTATACAAACTGCTGTCTTCAGATATTTTATGAATTGGTCTTAGTGAGTTAAGAGTCCTCTGAAATACTTCTAAGCTGTCCCAGACTTAGGTGCTACTTTCAGCGCTAAATTTCTTTGTGAATTACCCTTAGTCAAAAAAATTAGGAGTCCTAAAGTTATGTCTGACATGTCCATTATTTTTAGGGTTTTTCCCTATTAGAAGCTACTCAAAAGCTACTTAATATTTTTTTGGTATGATTGCTGTAACTCGAAATGTCTAGGTGCATTAACTGTTTACATACGAAAATACTTTTTTGTCTTAAAAACCTTAACTTTTTTCCTTTTTTTTTACTGAGAAAAAAATACAGTAACACGTTCCATATAAGTTTTACTGCATCACAAATTCATTGTTAAGTACGACGGTGGTCATGTAGATAGGTGAAAATAGTGCAGACATAGGCTATGTTTTAACAACACCTCCTGCATGAAAAAAATGACAACTGCCAATAATGTGATGGAGAATGAGATATCTTTGAAACAGTGTGACACTCATACCCACTCATTCTCCTTCTTTGAAAGGGGGGTGATGGCCAGTGATGAAATTTACATTACGGCTGGTAAAAAGAGTCCTATTTAATATGCTGCTCTGATTGCCACGGATGAATGAGTGACTGAAGGAGGTGTCTTTAAATGAATGGGGACAATCATAGTTTAAAAGTGGGGAATATAATAAAAACCTCTCTTGATGTTCCTACAGTTTGTATGAATGGCAATTTTCCCCCTAGTGAGAACAATGTCTGTAGCCTACACTCCAACAGGAGCATGGAATCAGCCATTTCTGCACCGGTGCTCATTTGACATTGGGCTGCAATTGATCAGAGATGGAGGAAAAAAAAAACTCCAAGGCAATCTCTTGTAAGTCTCCAGAAATGTCCTCAGTTCACTTAACTGCTACAGAGAAACATTTAAAACCTTTTTTCACACTTAGAAAATGTACCTGGCTGAAATGTGAATTGCTGTGAAAGCATGGTGCACAAGAGTAAGCCCCCCCCACACACACACTTGGGATTGGCGCATTTCATTGTTGCTTTTGTTTTTTATTCTTCATGTTTTTTAGGCCTGTATGTGGAGGTTCTGTCCTCAGCTTCTGCGCACTAGCTTCCATCCACATTAATGCCCTGTTGCCCCATGCCAACATGTGGGGACTTGTCTGCTTCTGCACATCGGTGTCAGTAAATAGAACATTAACAGTCAATTCTCACTGCTCAGCTCATTGTCATGCTTATAAATGATCTTTTATTTGCTGTGAAACAAAGACAGCAAGCAGAATGGCTCTAAGCAGGCCAGCATTAAGTCTATTTGATTAGGTCTGAACGGCCACATAAATCTGTTTGGCTATTGAAAATTGATAAGAAAATATAAACATTTATAAATAATTGATATAACTGTATGTGAAAGTATAGAGTATTAAACTTATACTACTATAATGAATGCTGTATTTTTAATCACCTCTCAACACATGCAATTTCATGGTGAGTCATAATTAAAAAGAAAAAAAAATTTAAAAAAAAATTAAAGTTCTTAATCTTTAATGATGCATTCTGTTGCTCACCCTCACGGTTCACTTTTGAGCTAGATCATGTGACTTTCCCACTTTATAATGAGTGCATGTCTGAGTATGGTTATTAGGCATTAAAAGAGGAGACAGGCATTTTTGGTCAAAGAGTTTTTGGTCAGATGCACCAGGTCAGGAAGTAGATGAATAAGTGTGTGTGTGTGTGTGCCCAGCATGTCCTTTCTGTGTTTGTACAGCAGCACTTTTTATATTTAATTCTGCAAACCAGTACTACAGATAAAATACATCTTCACTTTAGTCTATGGCTTTAATGTGGCTGTTGTGGGCAACTGCAGCCTATGACTGGTGAAGCTTAATTACAATACTGTCAGAGTCATGACACAACACAGCGAAAAGTGTAGGCCGGCTACTATAACGATATCTATTACATGGCTCTTTATAATGCTGGTAAATGCTCCATTCACGTGAATGGGATTTCCCAACATTCTACGGTCTTATATGTTAGGGATAATGGCCGCAGAGGTGTCCAGATATAGGGGAATAATGGACGAGGCGTGGGTGAAGAACAGTGCAACACCGAAGATGGAGTTGGCTAAGCCAAGTCCATTATTCCCCTATATCTGGACACCTTGAAGGCATTTCCTGCTTATCCTGCTTATCACCCAGCTGCCAGATTTTTTTATATTTAGGTAGTTATTTTCTTTAAGCAGTAATCTGCAAAAAAACAGCTGGTTTGTAGCTTTGGTGTTGGCTTCGTAAGAAAGTTGATCCACAAGGCTGCTTGTTGTTGTTCAGATATATGTCATAGCTGTCTCGGTATTGAGGAATAACAGATACCCTTTCAGCCAATCAGAAAACAGTATTTAGTTTCTCTGGGTGATAATTCTTAAGTATAACAGACCACTGTTATGAAAAGTGAAATAGAATGTTACCATAACCAATCAGTTTATCTGTAAGTTAATGGACTACAATTCTTTTGAGGAAGCTATTATCCATATTAACCCTTACAATTACTATCATAGCAATGATAAACATGCTTCCTTGTCATGTTATTAATTTATTTAATAGGTAGCTGTGTAATAACTGGGTAACGTTCTGCGAGGCGGTCATTATCATGGAATAACTCCCTTAAGAGTGATTCCAGCCCTCCGCAGCCATCAGGCTTCCATCACTCTGTTGGGAGTTATTCCACGATAATTACACCCTCACAGAACGTTATCCCTTACATTACATGTCAGTAGCCATGATTTGTTAGTTGTTGTCCTGCAAGATGCTTAACGGAATTATGGAATGCAAATATTTGACACATGTGCACCATCAACACACCTAGATTATGTGTCACATTGAACTAATTAAGGGGATTTAAGCAGCTGGAAAAACATCCCTGTCAAACAACCCTGTCAGTGGACTTTTGTAACGTTGTAACAACAAGTTGAAGGATACTAGGCTGTGTCATGATTTGTGAGACTGTCCTGTGCTCCCCACACCCCGCTCACCTCACTTAAGGCCACAAGGGATGTTGGGTTGAACTGTGGTGAGGTTCTTGTTAAGAATTCTCCCAGCTGGTAGATGATGAATCTTTTGTCTAATGGAGAAACATTTAAGTCTCCAGATGGCTTTATTTCATGTCATTTCTGTATTTTCTATGTCACAGTTAAAGACTGTAACTGATACTCCCCTCACCCACACCCATAGTCTGGTGAAAAAAGCATTTTACATTTACATTTAGGCATTTAGCAGACACTTTTATCTAAAAGCAGAAGGTAGCTTCTTCCAGATATCACATACTGATGAGAAGGAGCAGTTTTCTATGTTTTTAGATTACTTAAAGTGAAGTGAAGAAAATAAAAAAAATCTGATAATGGATACATCTGTCTGTTAATGTCATGTTTTGAGCTTGAATAACAAATTAGCATTGGAAGGTTAGCATCCTGGGGCCCTCTCGTAGATTTAACATTGTCCCATAGGAGACGTTGCTGTGCCACTGACAGCACGAGAGGCCCTCCTCTCTCCCAGCTTCCCACGACTAGCTTTCAGCGACAACCATTTGGTAGATCCCAGCACGGTATGAGCTAAGGAACATTCATCCGAGAACTTGGCAAGACTGCAAAGCGACAGGGGAGGAGAGGATAAGGAGGAGGAGGAGGAGGAGGAGGTGGAGAAGGAGGAGGGGGAGCCTTGGGCTGTATTTCTCGCACATTTTTGCAGTAATTCAGCATTTCTGAAACTATACTGCTTATATTGGTATGTATATGTAAACATTTTGAGAGGCAAAATAGCCTACACAGCGCTTCAAGGTGTGAAGTGAATCCGAAGACCTATTTTAGACTTGCCATATTAAACAGGCACTATCAGCTTGTGAACACGACAGCATCGTCCTCTATGTTGAGTGCTGACAAAAGTCAGCAATTACCTTTGAGGCACGCGGATTTGATGATTCAAAAAGAGCTTTAGCTCAAAGATCCCCTCTGAATCGTGGCCACCTCAAAATAACCATGTCTGAATAGAAATTACTGATTTCTACGCAGTTCTGACTCATCATTAAATCTTCAAAGGGCCTGAACAGTGAACGGTGTTTTTCTCCTCTTGGAGGTTCTAAGGAACCAGGAACTGAGCCATAGGAGAGGGGCTACAGAGTTGTGAGTAGCACGAACATCTTGTAAATATTTTAGGGTACTCCAAATTCATATTTTGCTGCCATGTTATTCAATACCAATAACAGTAGGCCACTGTAAGGACAGCATATTGTGTTTGCTGGGCAGACAGAGCCTCAGTAACCATCTCTTGCAGCACTGTGACAACGAAATGTACATGTTCACACACACACACACACACACACTCACACACACACACACACACACACACACACACACACACACACAAAGTTAAACAGGCAATTACAGGCACCCATGGCAATGTACTCTCACGTCTATTCAGTTATTACACTTATATTCTTCAATTGCAAGGTGTTCAAATTTGGACTGTGATTTTAAAAAAAAAATCAAGATTTGAAGAGAACTTTCAGTAACTATGCCCCAAGCACTTGCGCAATCCCCACTGAAGATGGTGAAACTGACAGCAAATTTTGCTGAATAACTCACCAACTATTGCACCCATGATTACTGCATTTTTGTTATTCTCAAAGAAAGTGCATTGACTCAGTTTGTAATCATTTATGACATGTAGTGCAACTTCAATCTCTTCAATCACAAATATTTCAATAATTCAATTCAATTATATTTATACAGCGCCTTTTACAGTAGTATTGTCTCATGGCGCTTTACAGCAAAGAGCACCCAAGAGCAACAGGGGCAAGGAAAAACTCCCTTGTGTTAGTTAGTATAGGAAGAACCCTTGGGCAGATCTGCAGCTTAAGGGGCCAACCCAACTGCCAGGGGTCATGCAGGAAAAGTACAACAGTCAATTTAGAATACAATTTGTCCATGATATCATCCCCTGTAGCTTCCCAATATCTTCTCCTGAGAACATAAAAAACGTACAAAATTCATCTTGTAGGATTAATATGACTTCTGGATGCAGGCAAAGCTTTGTGGAATGTTACAGTTTAAATGATTGGCATGTTCACACTTGGCCACATATCCTCACACCTGCTCAAGTGCCATTTGATTCAGTCAACAAAATAGCTGGCAACAGCTAATCGGAATTTAGTAGCCAAAACCCCTTTGTGCCAATTTCTAGTGAGGGGCTCAGAGTTACTGAAATTTGTCATGCTGCATTGCCGCTACATTTTTCAGATGTCTGCCAGCTTTTGTGCCACTATGTCTAAAGATGGTGCGATAAATGATACATTTCAAGCTTGAACCATCACTTCTGGATATAGGCACACGAATTTGGATTCAATCCAAACACACAAACCATTTGTTAGTCTTTGCAAATCACTTATTAATACCTTATTCAGCATGACATTATTCTACCGATAATAGACCATTAACAAAGAATACCTTCAGTATTAGCTGCTAATTACTGCTTATTCAAAGTAAGTAAGTTAGGTGTTCTATGTTAGTTGTAGATGAATTATGATCTCAATAGAGGCTCAGTAAGAAGCTTACAAGGCGGTAGTACAACAGGAAGAGTTATTCTCAGGAACAGTTAATCTCAATCAAAAGGATGTAATATGGACTTTATTTGTTTGGACACTATTAGCACTTGTAGCTTTAAGTTTTGTTCCAATGAACAGACCACTAGTTCCAAGTATAACTGAATGAGAATAACTCTTCCTGTTGCACTACTACCTTATAAACCCTGTACTAACCAAACCATATTAAGATTATAGTTTGTATGCAACAACTAACATACTAACTATGAATAAACAGTAATTAAGCATTTATATTGAAGAAATTATTAATGATTTATTATCGGTAGAATAAAGTCATGCTGAATAAGGTATTAATGAGTGATTTGTAAAAACTCATTAACAAATGGCTTGTGTGATATCAATTTGCCTGTTAATAAGCAATTAGCTAATGGAAAATATATGTGTACTAATATAAAGTGTTGCCGTTTAGGTTGTGAGATGTCCATAGCATCTGAATGTGAAAAAGAGCTGTAGTAACTCACAAGAGCATTGACATTCTTATGGCACTTTCTATGACCACTTTTCTCTAGAATAATGTGTGATTGATTGAATCCAATAACCACGATCATGACCAGATCAGTAATGACTGAACAGGAAGGTGAGACTAGGAAAAAAAGAATCACATACTTTTATCTTTTGTGGCACTATGTGACATTTTATAAACCTTTCACCAGACTTAAAATGGGTGATGTAGTTACTGATAAATGGGAGTAATTACATTTTTTTTCCTCCCAACTTTGTGGACTCTTGTACTGCCCAAAATTCTCATTAATTTTGAATGTCCATGCTTGTCTTTTGTCATCTGAGCTAGCCTGAGTTGCCCTTGGCTTCCTGTGAAGAAGAACAACAGCATATCTGACGCATTGCGAAAAAGATTCAAGCCCTTTGAAATGCTGTGGCGCACTTAGCAGAGAGGAATCTTAATCAAGACATCACACCACACTCTCTCTCTTTCCCCTGCATCGATCCAGATCCTCACTTTTGCATGCATACATGCATTACACACGCTCTCACACATGTACACATACACACACAGTCACACACACACTCACACGCTCACACGCACATACACACGCAGGAAGACACTTGCTACAGACTTGTGCACTCAAATAAGCCCCAAGGTCATTAACTATTCAACTTCTTATGTGTTCTTGAAAGTAAAAATTGTTCAGGGCATAAGTGGTCTCAGAAGCAGCAAGCTCATCATACATGCTGTTTCTCAGCCTTCTACCCTGACTCTCTCTCTTTTTCTTTCTCTCTCTCCCTCTCTCTCCCTTCCGTCCCTTGTCTGTGCCTAATGATTCAGCCACACCTCCCAATTACACCTGCCCAGGCACCCAACGGCACATGCAAATATGGAGGGAAAAGAACAGCAATAAGCTTCGCTCCACTGATCTGATTGGACACATGGCATTCTGGGAATGCTGATATTCAGGATAACAGTGCTAGAACCTTGCACTATACAGAGCAGCAGTCAGTGTCATGTGATGCTGTTTCATGACATACAAGGGCAAAAGGGGCAGGGGTAAGTTGGCCGTGGCAGGCAGTAGAGGGTGCCACGTCTGGAGAACCTGGACAGCTTTTTGTCAGGTACCTGATCTTTTTTCAGTTTCAGAAATTTCAGTTTATTAATTTTATTTTATTTTAAATAGTTTTTTTGTGAATTTTCCTGTTAAAATGCCAGGTTTAGGAATTCCAAGTACACATTAAAATTCTGTTTTTAAATAACTGTAGAGAAAACTATTGGTGTCTAGACGACTACACTCTCCAACCCACATAGGGAAAAAATAGGATTGTCAAAAATACTATGAAGCTGTATGTTCAACATGTCTACTTTGGGCCATGATGGGGATGCTTTACTGGGATTTTAGATTAGGCTACTCTGAATGGACTCTTAAGGACACATTTCATGTAATCCTGCTCCTTGGATTGTGTCCCTGTCAATGGCCTTTTGAGAGCTCATGTTTGTTTAGAACTTCCTGTCTTAGATGTTCCACTGACACAGACTCCCCATGCCCTTGAGCGCATACAACAACTGTGAGGAAATCTCGGCAGCCTACCTCTGTCAAAAACTGGAAGCCCAAATTCCCCAGCACCTTTTTCTTTCCCAGCATCCTCCACCTCCCAACACCCCACCTGATGGAGTCCTCAGGAGCCCATTTTGATTCTAACACTGGAATCAGCTGAGCCCTTGGAGGAGGAAATGGAAGAGTTGGGCAGCAGGAGTGATGATGATTGTGGTGCTTGTTGGGGGGGGATGGAGTGGGGTGGGGGAGTCAGGGTTAGAGATTGAACTCTCTGATGAAAACATTTAGTTTTTTTTTTTTCAGCTCTAAATCCATTATTGTTCTCTTTTGGCGGGCTACTGAGAGGATTCGTGTTGTCTGGCAACATCATTAAACGAGTATGTGTCCTCTCACAAGCCTCCCAGGGGGTATTGCTACAGCACTTAATGATGCAAAGCTTTCTCCCCCTCAAAATACATTTAATCTCCTCATGGAATGCAAAAATGAATTGAGCTCGTCTCATGCTGCCACCTTATAGACCTATTTGAGACGGATGGATAGACTGTGTGTGCACAGAAAGAGAGACAGAGACATAGAGCAAGAGAAAAAAATTGTGTGTGTGTGTGGTGTGTGTGTGTGATGTGTTTGTATGAAAGAAGATAGATGAACAACGGGGAGAGAAGGTGTGTGCATTCATGAGTGTTTAGTGACTAAAGGAGTATCCTCAGATGTACTCTAATTGAACACGGCTTCACATATGCTCGTTGATCAAAACATGTGGTGTGTGCTTGTACACATGCTGTGTACAGCCTGTGAGAGGTTGTGTATGCATGGAGGTTAAAAACTGTGCAAAGTGTGTAATCGGGTCTTTGTGTAGCCGTATGTCATGGCTCCCTGCACACTTCAACACAAGCGCTTGAACTGTGGTGTTTGGGGTGATTAATTAAGGCCGCATTTGCACCACAGACATATGCTCCCCTGGTCAGAAGCCTACTGATGAGGCACGGTGTCTTAATAACGTCGTCCACAGGGGATAGGTGGGGGTGGTGGGGATGCATCTGTACAGATGAAAGCTTCAGCCTGGGGTCTCTCATCGTCCAGCAAAACCAGGACAGGGGGTGGACATGGTCTCCATGTCTCTCTCAGCAGAAAGGTCAGTGGGAATGGAAAGGGAGCCAAGGGTGTAGGGTGAAGGTGGGGGCTGGGTGGGGTTTGGGGAATGAGGGGTGAACGAGAGCGTGATCAAATTAGTGAAAGCTCTGCTTTACTCTCAGTGGGAGAGTTTCGCTAAAGACTCTCTCGCCACCCGGGTGCATTCTCCACCTCGAATGACTAAAGGAACAGTGAGGCAGAGAGGAAAGTGAGTGATAATCATGCAGAGGTGGGATCAATCTTCTAAAGAAATGTGTGAGTCGGGGGGATTGCTTATTAGAACTCATAATCTGGTTGGGGGTAGTGTGTGTGTGACCGAGGACCATTGGCTAAATGTCGATGTCAAAAAGGTGGTAAAAAGGTTTGTGTCGCTGAGAAGGTCGCTGATGATGGGAGACGGGCGCCTGTGAATTAATCTTATGGTACACAGGTCAGCTCCAAAACCCACACTTGCACATTTGTGAACTTGTGCAAGCAGCCTAAATATGTAGCATTAATAAATAGCTTTGGTGTGCTCTCCCGGAGTGAGAGGCTACAGGGAGAAGCTTTTTTGCAGGGACATTCTAAAATCTTAACGTGATAAAGCTTAACATTGCTTAATGTCCAAAAACAGCGATCAATCATCACCAGATTTCTTATGAACATCACTAGTCATGTCATCTTTTCACCTCTCCAAAAACTGTAACCAATATTACAGATATATTTGAATCTATGTCCCAAAACAACTATCAATAATCACTACACCTCTGGGCATGTCTTGCATGAGCACTAAAACCTTGAAAAAAAAAAAATGGTCAGGGACTTTCAATCACGTTAGGCTTTTCATCATATGGAACAATGTAGATCATAGCTCCCTTAATATGGGGGTTCGGCTGTGATTTTTGGAGAGGTGAGGGAGGGCATGGTTACTGATGTTTGTGAGAAACTTGGTGGTGATTGATCTAGGACATAAGTCACGTTAAGCTTTTTATTCAATGGATGCTATTAAGTGGAAAGCACACAGCACAACTTCCGCACAAGCACATGACTTGTATACACACAGATCCTAATTTGTTGTCATTGAAAATATTGTTTTGCAATTCTCATACACATAGCCTACATTTCAAATCAATTGCACACTTCTAGGGTGATATTATCTGCAACTATCAAAATGCAAGGTCACTTTGGGGGGGGGAATACAACACTTCCACACATAAACAAGGAACACCCAAGAGCAACAGGCGCAAGGAAAAACTCAAAGCGCAAAGGAAGAAACCATGGACAGATACACGGCTCAAGGGGGTTTAGAACAGACTTCTGATAGGGAAAATGACACGGGATTTGCCCTGATATGGCATCTCTCGGAACATTTGCAAAACTCTGACAGGTCGCTGACACCTGAAGCTGACCTTACACACTCATGATTCATAGCCCTTAATCGCTGTGAAGGACATGAGGGTAATATTGGTGTTATGACACTATAGTCAGAGGGTGTAGAGCTGGGTCGTGGGCATTCAGAGGTTGCTGGCAATTTCTGCAAGACGATTAATGAAGCTAACATCCAGTACTTTGCTGGTAACAGGCGCCAGAGGAGTGAAAGGACCTGTGTGCCATTGCTTTAGACTGTTTGGAAAAAGTTTGAAACAAGCTCATTCGTTTCAAACTTTGTTTACTCATTTTGGGCTTGTTGTCGTGCACAAGATCCAACTACCAACGACTATCTGTCACTGTTTTGCTGTATTGGAGGCAAACTCACATAGCTTGAAGAAAAAGATACAATTCATGATCTGCAGTAACCAATGAGTTTTCTTGGTCACGCACACTCTGCCCTCTCCTCAAGCACACACAACCTGAGTGCTCTCTGTCCCCTTCACTCTTCTTAAACCCCGCCGTAATTCTCCCACACACAGAAAATGCACTTCTCTCTCTTTCAAATTAAAATTACATTTCAAATAAGCTTGATTGGTATGGCAATTATATGTTGCATTGCCAAAGGGATTCACAGAAAAAAAAAGTATGAAGGGGGCAGCGGGGGGGCACGGTGTGTACATCTGTAGGCGCCACTGATGGGGGACATCTTTCAGTAATGGTGAGGCTAGAACATCACAAGGGTTGGGCAATTAGTGTCTCTGCTGAGAACAACAGCCACATCACATCACTGTTGTCTGCTGTGCTATGAGGACGCCTGTCAGGTGTTTTATTGTACTCTTTGGGTCTACGCCAAGGCAGATTTCAGTGCAGTGAATTCTGATGTATCGTGCAACTTTCTATTTGGATGGCTCCATTTTTGATATAGAGGGGTTGTTTGGGGGACCCATGAACTGACCTAAACAAAAATACCAGGATATTACTCATGTTGATGTTTGCTATGATTGAATCTGGTGATTATCTGCGTTTTTTGTTTAATCTTGCGCTGGCTTGTTTTGTTTTGTTTTGTACAAGTTTGACTTGGAGTTTTTGTAAGTTAGTTATTTTCCTTTGACTTTCTGATTAAGCCCCATTGTGCTTCAGGTTACTAAAATAATCACTTTAGGTAACCTGCACGTGGTCTTCTTGTCAAAGCATCAATCTTCTATCTCCAACTTCATCATCTATTAACCATCTGTGAATAACGTCTGACTTTGGTAAGCAATATTGCAAACCACACTATGAGTGCTGTAGTCACAAAAGCACCATGAATAATGTGATCTACAGTGTATACATGCAGCTCAGACACTGAACATAATAACACAAATTATGCAATTTGTCTGTAACATATCAGACTTTATACAGCCTATTCAAAAGCAAAGGTGAAGCAAAATGAAATTGTGAACTGTTACTCTGACTGGCTTATGTAACATTATAAAATATGTCAGATGCACCTGAGGGGCAAATCCTTTCTCACAGCCTGTATTCTCATTTCAGGTAAACCACAGAGACGTTAAGGTAGCTAGGATCCAAAAGAAATATTTCTCTCAGTCAAAAGAAGGAGCTCCCGGGGTAAATGGGTAAGTAAACCTTTCTAAGGTGGTAAGAAATTATTAATCAAACCACATATCAGCCTGGTAACAACAACAACAACAATAATGATCGTAATAATCACTGAGGCTGCATGTTCTAGATGTCATATCTTCGCTATTACCACCTTAAAAGATGGTGCAACATGTACAAACCAACTGCAAGCACAATTTGCCTCCTGTTTTACTAAGTTGTGTTTGTCTCATTAATGCATATGCATTCATGGAAAGGTAGAAATGTGGGAGTTATGAGAAAACAAATGAGCGGAGAAGCGCCAGCTGTGATTGATTAGATATTTTGTAGTATGTATCAAAACTGTGGGTGACAGTGCATGTCTGTTTTGCACTTAAACTTTTCCGCCTTCCAAAAACAGGTGTAATCCAGACTGCGGTAAGATGTATGAAGTTGTGAAACATTCAGAAACTGTGGAATCAGTATACAAAGCACCACGTTTTATAATATTTCATAGGCAAAATTTACTTTTGTTTATCTTACTTTCACTTTTTTCACATCATGTATGTCTCTATGCCTGCTTGACTGCTGATAGCATCACAAATTCATTTTTAGAGTAGAGAGTAGAATTACTGTCCTGCATAATCCCTCTCTTTAATGACGTCTTATCAGATGTACTGCATTTTTTCTTTTGCTAAAATTTTCATATCCTCTGCAAATGATTTATTTCAACAGCCCATGCAACATGCTTTGGGCACCATGAGGGTGGCATAGAGCAAGCTCAAACGTCAAGATGAACTTCGTAAATCGGATGTAAAGAGTGTGTTGATAGCGTGTGGTTTCAAATGCAGTGTCAATGTAAGTACATCTGGCTGGTTGGGTAAGTAGTCAGAGACTGTAACATTTGGTAAGAAACAGTTTCACTTATTGCATCTTTGATCTTTTTTAAATCCTGAGTTCTGTGGTGAGTCACCAGCACCATGCCCTGAAGAGGATGTGAGTGGTGCTACACTCTCTCTCTCTCTCTTTCTCTCTCTCTCCCTCTCAGACACACACACACACACACGCACATCAGCAAAGAGAGCAATGCTATAGGACACACCACACTTAATTACACACTGCAGCAGAAAGAGAGGGCCTACATGGGTGACAAGAGGAGAGAGAGTGAGAGACAGAGAGAGTCACTGAATATTAATGTGAATAAAAAACACTCTGACAGGTATGGGCAAAACACAGAGAGGTTTTGAAAAGACAGTATATGAGAATATTAGAGCACTTGGCTCCTCTGTCAGAACAGCGTCTCACGCCCCCTCCCCCCCTCCCCGTCCCCTCCAAACACACACACGCGCACACACACTCACAGACACAATCTACCTGGCTTCACTCGTCGGCTATCCAAGGCTATTTATTACAATGACACATTCCAGATGTAATCACTATGTCCTGTGAAACTGGACAATTTGATACACCTTTCCATCAGTAAAATGTCCTCAGAGTCCATTGTGGAGACGAGAGTTGGTGCCGGAGGCTGTGTTGGGCTGTGGTTACATCAAGTGGCAATGAGTGCAATGGGTATGGGTAACCAGGTACCCTCCTCTTTCACATTTAAGGACACATGCATTTTTACCCGTCATCGTATCTGAGGCTGTGTGTGTGTGAGAGAGGGAGAGAGAGGCAAGAGAAGAGACAGCTGCCAAAAAATATCTTTAATAGAAGTGGTGAGACATTACCCCCCCCCCCCCCCCACACACACACACACTTCACCCCCAGTCATCACCTATGCCTCGTCATGTGTGTGTGTGTGTGTGTGTGTGTGTGTGTGTGTGTGTGTTTGTGTGTATGTGTCTGTGTCTGCATGCGTGTATTGTATGTATTTGTGCTCACTAATAAATACCCCAAGGGGAGGAAATCGGGGGACAGGCTTTAGGTTGGTGCATCAGTAATCCTAGTTGGCTGGGAGGGGATACTGTGCATGTCATTAGGTCTCAATCCTGTCTAAATGACATGTCTGGAAGTCAGGGTCCAGCAAACATTCAGCTTATATAAGCAAACAGCTAAGCCCTTGGTGGTTCCCACAGCAACACCATGAGACTAAAGCCATGTTTAAAATTCAGTCGACGGCCATCGCAGCACTTGTGCTTTTATTTCTCAACTTGTGGGATGTATGGCCCTTTCATAAAGAGAGAAAAAGGAAAAAGCATTAGACTTAATTCTTCTGAGGGAAAAAAAGGACAGAGGCATTAAGAGGTATCAAACATTGGAATCTATTTAGTTCCTTTCCAGGCCTGAGCTGGGGTGTTATTGCACTTCACCAACCGCAGAGCGCTCTGGGCTAGCCTTCATGCTAATGGCAGAGTGTCTCATCAACTCATCCACATGACTGCTACAGGCCAAACGTAGGTACTAAAGCGTTCAGGTTCATTACGACTGCATGTGTTTCATCACTGACTACAGCTGCTCTCAACGTAAAGACAAGGTGTGTGTGTGTGTGTGTGTTTTTGTGTGTGAGTATGTGCGTGTGTGTCTGTGTGTGTGTGTATGATTAATGGCTGTCTAGTACTGAGACATGTTCTACTGTGTCCCTGTGTCTTTTATGTATGTCTGAATGGCCCTCAGTAGACAGGCATGTAATAAAAGCAGTACTTTAAGAATTCATAAAAGGAGAAAATGAAATAATGTCTAGAAGACTCGTGTGGGTAAATGTATTAAACATGTTGAGAATTTGGCACACTGAATCAAAACATGCACTGTTAAATGTGTATGTTTTTGAGCTGAACAACTGTGATGAAATTTAATTTGGCCTGAGAATCCTGTCGTTCCCTGCAATTGATCCCTCCCTCACTGGTTCCGTGTGGAGTTCACAGCATGTCAGTCCTCTGCCTTTGTCAGCTTCAAATGTTCATAGCTACAAGTTCAGCTACAAGTTCTCTCTTCAGAATGGAAAATCCATAAACACAGTGTAATCCCTCATTTGCATACAGAACCCATTTGTATTCCATAGCCATTTCTCCCTGGGTGGGTGAAAATTTCATTCTATTTTCAATGACCTCTCTCCAAATGTCACAGCTTAAACTATTTTGGATATGCTTCTGTTTTTTTTTGTACGTTTTGATAACATTTCTTCCTTGTGCAGTTCCAGAAATATTGGAATATGTAGGTGCTCACATTTGTCTTGTTCCGAGGGGATTTTCTTGGTTACCCCCCAACATTAGGTGTTTGCATATGAATGTCGACAGGAATTAGATGGTTTGCATGCTGGCCAGTCAACCATTGCCCAGTGCATATGTAAATGATCTGGGCAAGTAGTGGATAAATAAATGAACCAGTGAATCTATAAACTCATTTATCCACAGTTTCACTTTGTGCAGTTACCCAAAGCACACATTCGTAGCAAGTAAGGATACTAAGGATAAATAGCAGCTGTTTTTGTTGTTGTTGTTGTTGTTTTGGTATGTAACCACACAATAATGGTGTTCAATCTGTGAAGGTAACAAAATGACAAGAGTTCCTTATGGTTATGGTATTTCTTTTTAATGGGAATTTTTTATTTTTTATTTTTATACTGTTACCATAAACACACAAATTCTGTGATTCTGTCAGTGTTAAAAAGCATTGAATATGCAATGCAAAAATACATGCATATTACAAGAGAAAACGCAAAGATCCGAAGGACATGACTGATGTATAATACAGCACAGAGTTATTTGACCATATTTCAACAACAGATTTTAATGGCTACTCCTTCCAACATCAAATCATTGAAAATATTTTTTAAAAATCCTAAATGATATGGCACACACAAAATTATTCACATGTGTAAATTATGGAAATGAAACAGAGTCTGTGGTGATGAATCATTTGTGTTTGCATGGCTTTCTTAGAATTGAATTTGTAAGATTATTCAGATATTAGTAAGAATAAAGTATTTGATGTAGCTGTGAAATTAAATCATGTAGACATGAGAAATCGCATATGTAAACGACACTTTTGCATTTTTCACACCCAGGGCCCAAACCTTTACATGCTCTGGAAGATAAGCATCAATTTAGCTTTCCGCCTTAGGGAGACGAGTACAGCTGGAACAGTCAACTTCAGTCAACGATAAAGTGCAATAAAACCCATGCACGATGAATTAAAGATAAAAGTCGCGGTGAACACATACAGAAAGAGCAAGCAAGCGAGCAAGAGTCCTATCTCCAGTTGGCTAAGCCCTTTGGCTGCAGTCGAATTCCTTGACCTTATTTGTTAATATGTTGTAGCAGAATCCCCATAGTGTTAGTGGATTAAGCCGTGTCTAATCTCTCAGCTCAGCAAGCTGTACACACAAAGCTTCAAATACGGCTGAAGGTGTCAACAGGGTTGCTTTACAGTAACTCATATTCCTGCCAAAGTAAACACACAAGTCTTGGCCAAGGCACTGAGGACTTGCCACAGTTTAACAAACATTAGAACTGCAGATGCTTTGGGCCGGGCTTGCTGATGACCTGTGCTTACTGACCTGATGGCCTCCTCTGAAGATCTCAAATAGCTTCTGTAATTAGCTGTCAGCGGTGGCCGGCGCTTGCCTTAATAGTGCAATAAATAGAGAGCCTAATTGAAATGTTTCTTCAAGTATATGGTATATTGCTACAAGTTCACTGCAAGTTTTCTTTTTCCTGTTACTTATTTCCTTTTTTTTTTTGGGAAACCTTTTTGTTGGACTCAAATATAAGGCACAGAACAAAGCAAAACAAAGAGTGAAGTATAGATGTACAGTAGATTACTCCTGATTAAAATTCAGAAAATAAATGCACAATAATATCAAGTTTGCATTTCCACTTGTCAATGTTACTAACTATTTATTATTTGAAAGTGCAAGACCATGTAAAAGGAGGCAAGGTTGGTAGAATAGCTCTCCTCAACTATTCAAACAACATCTCTCTCCATTCCTCAGCACATCCATAGCAAATCCACCATGGACAGGATTTGACAGAGGAGTACTGGACCAGTACAGTCTAATCTAACTGATGACAATAAGTATGACAATACGCACTCATAATGGGGAACACCCTATCAACATATGCTCTTTAACAATCTACCACCTATTTCAGCAGCAGTTTGGAAAAGATTGTACTCAATTCAAAATGGATTTGTGGTCATAAAGTTTTAATGTTCACTTGTTAAGGTTCCCTTTATCAAGATGAAGGCTCCCCTCATCATCAATGTCCTACCTTCCTCCATTAGCTGTGTATAGGAGATGTGGTTGTTTCACGTATAACAACAACTCATCCGTGAATGTTCAAAATGATTTCTTGTCATGAGCTCTATGTGGACTGTCAGACACAGACAGGAGGAGGCAGTAGATAAACTCAGAGTCTTTTATTAACACAAGAACAGGGGGATAACAAAAGTCGTGTCCGTTACTCTAACGGAGAAACGAAAAGAACAATGCACAAAGGCAAGGGGCAAAACTAACACTCAGGAGATAACGAACTAAACACAACCGTAACAAAGACACGAACAAGATAAACGGAGTGGAAGAATATTCACGGGGAAGTCTAGGCTTACGCGGGTGGTGATACCGGAGATCACGGAAGACGAAGGACTCATACGAGGACACAGGAATCAAGGTTATAGCGACGAGACCAGACCCCAAGTGAAGCGGGAGGGAGGCTTAAGTAGAGTGGAGACCAGGTGACACTAATCAAAACTCAGGTGAAGGTGATCGGGCTTGAAGAGGTGAGTGCAAACGAGGAGATGAGCTGTGAGACCGTGGCGTAGAGTGAGGGGGCGTGGCCGTGACCAGATCCGATGCGGACCTGACATTACCCCCCCCTTCAGGGGCCGCTCCTGGAGTACGACGGCCCGGGCGCCGGCGGGGACGACCCCGGCCTCGGGGAGCGGCCGGGCCGGCGTCCAACAGGAGCGGCAAAGGAGGCTCAGGCCGTGCATCGGAAGCTGGGGAGAGAGGAGAAACATTGTGAGGGGCATGATGGGGTTTACGTGAAAAGACATGGACTATAGGGTGAATGAACACGGGGGAAACAGAGGCTGGTGCCCCAGGTGGGACCTGCCCGGGGAGAGAAGTCTGTGGGGAGTTCGGAGGATCCGGCTGCCGTTGCTGGCGGGTGTACTGCTGCCGGTACCGACCATGAGGCTGCTGTGACGCCTGGGGCCTTGGCATTGACCGAAGCAACGGCTGCCGGGCAGGGAGTAGCTGACAGTGGGGAGGCTGCTGGCCAGGGACAGACACAGGGGTAGGAACCTGGGGAAAGTGCTGCTGCTGTGGCTGAAGGGGGATAGTGGTGCTGAGTGCAGAAAGTGGACTCTCAACCAAGGTGGTTCCCAACACCAGTGCGGAGTGTTTGGGCAGGGACCTAGGAACAGAAGGACAGGACTGACACCGGGTGGAACACTCATCGCCCCACTTTATGATCTCTCCGGTGGCCCAATCCACCACCGGAGCATGCTGGACCAACCACGGGCGGCCCAGGATTAGGTCCACGGTGGCCTCTTCGAGGACCAGCAGGTCAATACTCTCCTTGTGCGTGGCTCCGATCTGGAGTGTAAGGGGGCCCACGGCGTGCCGGATGGTCTGCCGGGTCATGGGCCGACCCACTACGGAGTGCACGACGTAGGGGTGGGGGCTCTCCCGACGCGGCAGTTTCAGGCGTCGGCAGAGGGAGCCGGCGATGAAGTTCCCGGCGGAGCCAGAGTCGAGGAGGGCCCGGGCTGGGAAGGACACACCTGCAACACTGAGGGTTACTGGTACCAACTGCGATGGTGAAACAGATGGTTGTAGACAGACAGAACTCACCTGGACGCGAGGCGGACGAACAGGGCAAGTGCGGAGGAGGTGACCCGTAGCGCCACAGTACAGACACAGACCCTGCGTCATCCGCCTGCGTCGCTCGGTGGGACATAGCCTGACGGAGTCTATCTCCATGGGGGTCTCCGGACGGTGGATCTCAGGGGGGTCTATTTCCATGGGGATCTCGGGCGCGGAGTCGGAAGGAGCGGGTCGGAGAGGAGACGGAGCGGCGCGGGAGACAGGTGGCAGGCAGCCCTCTCTCCGGTGCGCCACCCGAATGGCGAGCTGGATGAAACGCTCCAGGCCGATGGAGTCGTCGCACGCCGCCAGGTGGAGGCGCAGGGAGGGTTCCAGGCCCAGGCGGAAGGTGGTGAGCAGGGCTGGTTCGTTCCACCCACTGGCGGCGGCGAGGGTCCGGAAGCGGAGAGCGTAGTCGGTGATGCTGGTTTTGCCCTGCTTCAGGTGGTGTAGTTGTTCCTGGACGGCGGAGTCGCCGACCGGAGCCTGGAAGACCTCCCGGAAGTGTTTCATGAAGGCGTCCACGGATTGTGTGGTGGGTCCCGCCTGCTGCCAGACACTCTCTGCCCACTGGAGGGCCCGGCCGTCCAGGCGCGAGATGACATACGCCACTTTGCCACGTTCAGTGGGGAAACGGCGCGGGTCCATCTCCAGGGCGAGAGTGCACTGCAGCAGGAACCCACCACAGGCCTCCGGGTCTCCGGAGTAGGTCGGGGGATCAGGGGTGGCCGCTACCACGCCGACATGAGAGGCTAAAAGAGGCAACAGGCTTAGACATATCTCTTTGACTAGAGTCCGGAAAGAGTCGGGGACTTCTGCCTCCATGATTATTTTAACGGTCTGGTCTTCTGTCAGACACAGACAGGAGGAGGCAGTAGATAAACTCAGAGTCTTTTATTAACACAAGAACAGGGGGATAACAAAAGTCGTGTCCGTTACTCTAACGGAGAAACGAAAAGAACAATGCACAAAGGCAAGGGGCAAAACTAACACTCAGGAGATAACGAACTAAACACAACCGTAACAAAGACACGAACAAGATAAACGGAGTGGAAGAATATTCACGGGGAAGTCTAGGCTTACGCGGGTGGTGATACCGGAGATCACGGAAGACGAAGGACTCATACGAGGACACAGGAATCAAGGTTATAGCGACGAGACCAGACCCCAAGTGAAGCGGGAGGGAGGCTTAAGTAGAGTGGAGACCAGGTGACACTAATCAAAACTCAGGTGAAGGTGATCGGGCTTGAAGAGGTGAGTGCAAACGAGGAGATGAGCTGTGAGACCGTGGCGTAGAGTGAGGGGGCGTGGCCGTGACCAGATCCGATGCGGACCTGACATGGACATTGCGAAGGTATGATGGAATCATAGCAGTGAGCCCATAAATAATGACTTCATCATCACATTCAATAATTATTCCACCCATTACTGCTTGGCTTTGCCTTGCTATGTCAGTGAAAATAGCAAATATAGGTTTCCCAGTTTCCTCAAGCTGTTGAAGCGCAAAGCCCGTCCATTGTCCTTGTTGCACTTTCAAAGCCTACTATGTTTGAACTTAAAGGAGGGATTGACTTGTGTTTAAGAAGTGCTGAAAATTATTTAGCTATAGTCTAGCACCAACAACTTGTGCAATGGCATATATCAAATTAAATATGTATGTAAATAACTTTATTATTGTTCATTAATAATTAATCATCTCCTCCCATGGGCGTTAAATCAATGGTTTTGAGTAAGGCTGATGAATTTGTTGCTCCAGTTTCTTTCTCTAAGGTTAATCCTCTTTTATCTGTCTTTGCCTTTGTTACTTATCAATGCAAGCCTGACTTACTTCCTGAACTGATCAAATGCCTTGTTTTGTTGAGATTTCATTTGACAGGTTTCAGCGATATCCTTGCAAAGAGGTTACAGCAATAATAGCACCCACTTGTGCGTGGGTCTTGTCAAAATATGCAAAGGATGTTTCTGTTACGTAAAAATATGTCTGCAATGACAAACTGTTTTTGTGCATTGCTATAAAACAGACAAGCCTATTACAGCAGGAATGCCAGCATGGAGTTGAATGGGGCTCTGTAGAAATACCTTATTTTCAGCCTCAGATTGATTCCAGTGATTCTGTCAGGATAAATCAGCTGAGCTCAAAGGTAAGCATTTAAAGGGAGTGCACTAATTAGTGTGATCTGAGGCATTTCTAATACTTATCAAAGCCATTTCAGGGGAATGAAATACAGAAAGCAAAAAAGATAGAAAAGGGGAATTGCTCTCATCTCTGAAAATCTGAATGATAATCTTCTCATCCAGAACTGACAGAGGTAGCAGGGCTAGCAGGATAGATTAAAGCAAGTACAAATGATCAAACATCTCTGTCAAAGTTTTCTTTTACTAAATTTTAGAAAGTGAATTGATTTTTAAGCTGTAATTGAGGACTTGTCTACACAGTGATGATGGGTGAAATGAAATGACGCCGACATCTTTTCCAAAACAAGCAGAAGACAAGTGTTAGTGTCCTTGAAAATTTCTTGACTGTTCATAAGTTCTTGTTTCAATTTGTCATTACGCTCTCTCTCTCTCTCTCTCTCTCTCTCTCTCAATTTTCCCCTTTTCTCTCTTCCTCTCATTCTCCATCTTGCCTCTCTGTTTCTCACAATTCTTCTCTCCTTCTCCTCTGTTTTGGCTGTGGAATTGGTAACCCAGCACCATAAAGCTCCTATTAGCTGGGGAACTCTCTGTTCGAAGTCAACAGAGTTGAGAGTGCAGCTTCTGAGCCTGTATTTTTGTTATCAGCTTCACCCCTCTGTACCCCTCCTGTCATCTCCAAAAATGTCCTTCCTCTCTGTAGAAACTTCCCTCCCCCCAGCTAATTGTTTTTATGAATATTAATTAGATTAGCATTGCTTTCTGGCCTTGGTGGCATGGTTCATTTCAAGAGCTCAGTTCCAAATGCTTGCTACTAGTCCATATGCTGTGGGCCCCAGCCCAGGCATTAATTTATCACAAAGAAAAAAAGAGACTTGCCTAATGTAACTGAATAAATTATTCCTATCCAAATACATGTGAAGGTGGTTTTACTGATTACCGTGAATTACAATTCCTATACCAACTTCATAAGCAACAAATGCATACGATATTTGCAGTCTTGCAATGGCCATGGTTGAAACACTAAGGAGATGATGATGTCTTTTAAGACGTGGGGTGGGTGGGGGGTTGGGATCATATACTCAGAATTCTCAACTTTTATGGTGTCACTAGAAGAACTAAGTTAGTTCAGAACCATTAAACACCGTGCACATCAACAAAAGGAGATGAATCAGTTCCTGTTGTCTCTAAAGCAATTCATCAGCAGTGAAGGCCTTGGCAATTCCTTTTTTATTGTTCCTCAGTAGAGGACCTGCTGACCAATGATCAGTAGTAATAGAACAATGGCCTGACCCTGACTCAAACATAAATCCCAGTCAGTGACATGACCCCTGATTTCAGTCAAAGGTCAAACCCAGGACAACTCTGTGCACTCTGAAGATGAGGATACTGCAGTAGAGACACTCTGGGAGCACTCGGCATCCACAGGTCCCTGTTGAAGTGGATCTTGCTATGATGATGACTTCATAGACGCTAATAAGAGGTCATGAGGAAGCATCACCTAATTCAACCTTTGATCACAATGATCAGATCCACTGCATAATCCATGAGCAGAGGTCATGCCTTAGATCATCATTTATGTGCACCACAACCCCATTGCAGAATGTTAATCTGCATCAGTAGGGTGTTGGAGAGGCAGACCATGACAGTTCTTGTGTAATGTGGTTGAGGTTTGACCTTGTTCTCCAACAGATGGTTCACCCAATATCTTTATTCAGCAACTGCTTTAGAAATGCTGTTTAGATTTTAGGCAACAGAACTTTCATTGTAGTCTGTCATATAGTTTGACTCTCTGAGTGTCTTTGTTAGGTTGACATGCTTGCAATGTTAAATCAGACTGGAACACAAGAATGTCTGACGAGGAATAGAATATGTGATGTAAGAAAAACACAGGCACACTAGAACCCATGTGTATGGCGATTTAGAGTAGAAACATGCAAATGGATTTGGTGGTGTGGACCCATATGTTTAAAATTATGCATCATTATCCGGTCTCCAACCAAGAGCTTTACTGCTGTTACTTGAAACGGGTCATCGGCTAAATCACGAGAACGAGTGCATGTCGTAATGGAGTGTGACAAATGAAGCTGACTCCAACTGCTTTCTAGTGCCCCCCTCCTCCTCAACTCCAACCACCCCTTCACCCCACCTCCACTTTTGGGTGACTTTTTCTGAAGCTGTAATTACAGTCCGAGCTCTGTCCTCCCTCTCATAACAATAACCCGACATCCCAGTCTTCAACCCTGGGCACATAAAGAAAAGGTTCATTACACCCCATTTTCTGATATTAGATCACATTCCTTTTATAACCAGCTGAGTGGGGAAGTCAAGAAACGTGATTGGATTAACAAGAATATTCCATCGCAAGAGGAGAGACAGAGAGAGTGGTGAGGGGAGGTAGTGAGTGTGTGTGTGTGTGTGTGTGAGAGAGAGAGAGAGAGAGTGTGTGGTGTGTGTTTAATGCAGCTCTGGTGGCACATTTGAATGTGTTTAGGAGGCTTGAGCCATAACATTATAATATAATAACACACTGTCTATGTTAAAAACACAATAGGGCAGTGTGATAGAATAAAGCCTCCTGGTGATGCTCTTTGTAGGCCTGTATTTTACCATGAATACTAGGAATTGATGTTTAATCTTTGAGGCATAGTGTAATTATGGATACTCTAGTTTAGGGGTCTCCAACAGGTAGCACGGGAGCTACCAGTAGCTCGCCATCTGTTTAAGAGTAGCTCTCCAAAGGGTCAGAGGAAATGTACATACATCTGTTGACATAATCATAATAACCTATTTTCTGTGAAATCAAATTCAGATACTGTAAAATCTTGGCAAAAAACTATTCCCCTAGTTTGCTTGGTAAGTCGTGTCGAATGCCTATGTGCCGATGTTAATTGTCTATAACTAAATAACCAGTTCAACAAAGGTCAGGATATCTTTTTCTCACTGCAAATTTAAAATGACCAGCATTTGCTGTACACTGTAAGTGTTAAGGATAGTAAAGGATATAACATTGATCTTTATAACAATCAATACTACAGATGTGAAACAGTAATTGCAGCTCACAGCCATGTTGAGTTTGTTTAAGTAGCTCACAGAGGAAAAAAGAAAGAAAAGAAAAAAGAAAAAAGACCCCTGCTCTAGTGTGTCCTTTCATGAAGGTGAACTCTTTCATGAGAAAAACACTGTATACTTACAAATCTAATTTGGAGAGGATATTTTTAGATGATATCATTACTACCATCATGTAATGCACTTCTTTGAAATATATATGAACATCAGGAAGTAAACAGAGTCTTTATTAGGCTCTCAATAAGTTAATTAGTTAAAATAGTTAATTGACCAATTAAAATTAGATATGAAATTGTTGCCATACTCTTTGTTTTATGTACATCTTCTCTCTTACACCTCTTTTAGTTCTTTTCAGTAGACCTTTCTCTTGTCTGGCTTTCAAATTGTCCTAAAATAGAAGCCAGGCTCAGCTGGATGGCCAATGTTAAAATAAGTGACACTGGAAATACTTTGACTTACTCCCTAACAGATGGAAAAAAGAAAAAAGAAAGAAGCAGCAAGAAGGCCACAGCTGGGCTGTCTACAGACCAGAGCACAGCTCCTTCCAATCATTCATTCCTGGTAAAGATGTATGAAACATACAATTTCATCAAAATGTTAAGCATGGTAACACTTTAGATTAGGTTGCACATATTCATAACAAACTACAATGCGCATCATAATTACTCAAAATGCATTATGACTGCACTCATAATGCTTCATGATGCATTATATCAACAGTTATAAATAACTATAAATCTAGCTTATAATGCCTTATAAATCCAAGGGTGTTATGAGTGTTCATGACTGGTTATAAACTACAGGCTGGCTGATGGGGCTTATAATACATTATGACTACTAATACCCCTCTATGCGCAGACCTGGATGATCAACTGTTGTAAGGGCTTATAAGTTGTTATAATGTTCCATGTGGGATCATAAGCTGTCAGTGTGTGCTTTAAGTAAAGTAAAGTTCATATGGATGCATCTATAATGCAGCAAACCTCATCATAATGTTTCATTGTTGGGGTTAAGTAAAGTGCAACACATTTGCATGCATTTATAACAATCTATGTGGCAAGTCATGATGTCAGATACTACAGAATTACATCAAGATCTGTCTGCTAACGTTATGGCATAAAACATAAATTATACATTTTAAGTAAGAAAAAGACAAAATCTATGTTCATGCTAAATTGCATACCATTAAGGCTAAACAAAGGTTTAACTGTGTTAACTAACAATTAGTTAAGCCTTAGAAAGCACTATCAGTTAATATTTAGCTAATGCTTTGTTAATGTTAAGTTAGGGTAACACTTTAGATTAGGGTACACATATTCACCATTAATTAGCATCTTATTAACATGCAAATTAGCAACATACTAGCCATTTCTTAGCCATTACAAATCACTTATTAATACCATATTCTACATGAATTTATTCTACCCATAACAGACATTAACTAAGACTTTTTCCAATATAAACTCCTAATTACTGTTGATACGTAGTTAGCAAGTTAGTAGTTTATGAGTATATGAATTATGATTTTAATATGCCTTAGTTTTTATGGGGCTTATAAGACAGTGATACAATAGGAACAGTTATTCTTCTTCAGTAATAGTTAGAAAATATGGTTTACTCTTAGGATCAAAACCCAAAACTTTTTGATTGAGAATAACTGTTCTTGTTTTACTGCCACCTTATAAGCCCCTTACTGAGCAAAGCATATTGAGATCAAAATCAATATGCTTTGCATTGTTATGTTGTGTTGTTATCTGTAAATATCTTGGTTGAATGCAATATTGTCATGTTTCGTCTAAATGATGGTCTAATTTGTATACTAAAAGAATTCACACATTTCACTGGCATAGGCCAGCCGACCAATTCCAAACTAGTTAAGGCGTCATTGGCTTGTGCGTCATTGGCTTGTGCCAATGACCCTTGAGGTGGATAAATTGCACATCTCCGCCATTGTTCAGGACTCTCTCCTTGTCTCTGCTCTCTCTACCTTCTCTTCTCTCTCCTTTTCTCTTCTCTCTCCACTCTCTTTACTCTACACTCTATCCTTCTTGACTCTACAATCTTTTCTCTACTTGAGTTTGTTTTATTTCTTTACACTCTTGGTTTATTCTTGTTTTGGGTTATCTGGTTGAATTCAGTTTCACTGCTCTTGACACTTTCGAGTTTATGGCTTAGTGTTAAATAAATCATCTATTATTCCACCAGTTCATATCTCTCTTCTCCTATGCCATGCCACTCTTCTAGCTAAACTACTTGGAAATATTCGAGGTCAACCTATTAATCAGATTAATTGTAGTTTCTCGCAATATTTACCATTAATACATACTTCTGTCTAAAGTTCAAGAACATGCATTTTGAAGACAAGGCACAGGCCTTCCCTACCACCTCAATCTTTTTGTTTTGTTCTCTCAGACTTTGTATTTAGATCAAAATGTTGATGCTCATTCCATTTTATACCTCAGTCATGAAACTGCACCCGTCCCTGGCTTAAGCCGTCTGCTGACAAATGACTCCAAGCCTCCAGAGTTCACAATAGATTCATCAGACTTTCGGTCTGACCGGGAGAAGAGGAGGCAGATTATCAAAATCCGAGTCTAACTGGCAAAGGCCTTAGGCTCAGCCACAATAAGTCCACTCTGGCCTGCTTAGGTAAGGTCATTTCTCTCCCAATCAAATTTTATTCCTACAGACAATCTGTTAACCCCACTCTCCCAACCCCCACACCCAGTTGGCTCTGTCTGAAGCCACCAGACAGGTTAGTGGTCTATCACACAGCAAGAATGTGTTATTGATTTGAATTGCTGTCTTAATCACTGGTCTTTTATTTGACGATAATAGTTTCTCTAAACTGATATTTTGTTGCCATTTCTGCACTCAAGACATAACTGACACTGAGAAAGGTTTGTTTCTCTCTGTGTGTAAAAGAAACAAAGGGGCACCTATCCTAAAGTTTGTTCTGAAGTAAACAGCACACACTTGAAAATGAAGACACTTCATTCTAGTATGTTCAGAAATGGAGATGAAACGTCAGGTCAAAACATACAAACAAAAAGAAACAAACAAACAAATAAGTAAACATTCTACTGTTCGTTAAAGCTGACAGGGAAAGTATCTTGGGTGACTGTTCTAGCCATCACCAGTGATTATTTTATTAGACATGCAGGGGTTGATTCCTGTGAGTTTCATGAACACTTTATGCAGACAGACTTATGCAAGACATTGAAACTTCAGGGAAAGTGTCAGTAGCAGTGTCAGTTGATTTTTGTACTAGGGTAAAGATTCCTGTGTTACAACAGATGACAGATGCTGTCAGGCAATTAAGTAAAGTAGGGTTGGTTTATGAGGTCATGATGTAAATGTTGACGTTCTATGTTAGTTTGTGGGGGAGGAACATCTCTGTATAGGAATCCTGCTTATACCCAGTCCTGCTGCAGTTAACTGAAGTTCTTAATATTTGCCATTTTGGCCATCCTGCAACCAAAACTAATGTCATAGCTTTGCCCACCATTCAGATTAGGACCCAATGAATTATTCTCACAACACCTGTTTATCACAAGCAAGATTTTATTTCAAAGTTTAGTTTGTTAGACACTTACTTTTTATGTACAAAGAATAAGGACTCTAAAGCAATACAAATGAATCAATGATTGTTGCAGTTCAGTTTACTAGTACAAGTACTATTAGCAGATATGCCAAAATGTTATGACAAACAGTAGCAGCTGATTCAGTCTACCAAGTAGATCATGGTAATGGGTGGTCAGGTTTTACTGCTAATTAATAACCCCAATTGAACTATATTTTAAACAAAATGCTTATAGAAGTGGCATTTGTGCTGGCTCTCTCCATTTTTAAATCCTCCCACAGCTCATAGCGCCCGCTAATCAAGACAGGTAGGTTTCCTGGGTTTACAGCATGCAGCCAGAAACATGTAAGTGTCTGAGCAGTACATTCATTTTCTCCATCTTAATGTGTCACTGACACAAGGTTGAGGCCCTAAAAAAAGATTAATGAGCTTCACACTTCCATGAGCAAAGTCTCTCAACCAAGACATCCTGCATGTAGAATTTCATGGAGTGAAGTTAGCCAATTTGTTCAAATAAATTGGGCAGGGTTTGAGTGCTGTCTATTTTTGTGATTATGCTCTTGGTCTCCTGGCAGACACATGCATGCTGTCTTGAGCTCAGTATCAGATACATTACACTACACAAAGCCTGATGGGGTTGCTGCAGGTCCATTTTGTTCTCACTCAACAGGGATCTTTTTTGCTAATACCTTCATTAGAGTATTCCAAACACCTAACATAAAAGACACATGCTAGACAAAGTCAGTAGACAACTGAGCCATTTCCATGGCAGGCTGTTAGCACCTTTTCAAGTAAACATATATTTTTCATAAAATTACATACACTGTATGTATGGCCTAAATAAGATCCTGGAGACCTGGGCATGGCTAACAGAGCATTTACCTTATTAAAGAGACAGCTCTTGCACAAATTACAGCAGAGGGCAGGAGGGTCTGCCAGTGGGGAGGCTCTTGCTTTGTGCCGACAATAGCCAGGAGCCCGTCTCCTCGGTTTCCTAATGGTGCCACGAGTATGTGGGATGATACACCTCCATTAAAGGATTCCGTCTGCGCTAAAAGGCAAAGACAGATAAAACGAATTATCTTGATATGACGCGCTAAATTATTCAGAGCCATCGGGTCCCGTCTCTGCCGGCCAGGCGGGCGGTGTTCCAGCTCGGTCTCTGATGCTCACTCTAGTGGTATATTCATCAGGGAAAGACACTGACTGGGCTGATGTGGTCTGAAGATGTGGCCTATTGGTGACAGCTAATCAGAGTTTTAGGCCAGACAATGGCTGATGCAGACTGGTCACACCTTTGCAGATTGCTGGGTACCCACTCCTGAGAATGAGGATTGGAGGTTTGTGAATTAAGTAGGTGATCTGCATGCTCAATGCAATGCTGATTTTACTCATTTTTTATTACTTAGTTCTTTGGTATGTCAATGTTTTTTTTCCCTAGTTCTCCCATGCTAATCTTGCTTGCAAGTAATTTAAGTATACTGGCCACCAAGCACATTACAATAATTATATGCCCCACATTTCACACATTTGCTTCAACCTGCATTAATTTCTTTAGTAGGGTCACAGACTGCCAATTTGACCATTATCTGCAAAATTAACAGTAGAGTAATTGAAAGCTTTGACCTTATACAGGGTGGCCAACTCTTCACCCTGTTTTTCGCATTTGTTTGTTCTGTTTAGTTTCATTAAGTCCTAGCCTACACTAAGGCTTTATTTTTCTGGCCTCAGAGTAGACAAGGTGTAGTATTCTCAACCATAAACAAAGGAAGGAGATTTGTGTCAGAAAGACTGATAATTGCAGATATTTTCTTAGAAGAAATTTAAAGACACACCAGGCAACATTTTTAGTGGTTAATTTACCAGCTTTGTTGTCACTTTGATAATTAAATAGGTGAATGATGGCTCTCTTGATCGTCTCCAGAGTAGATTCCATTGTTATTACACTTGCAGGATCTTAAACAAAACTGAAACTGAATGAAACCAAAATCACGTTTATTACCTTGTCAGTCAACGTAATGCTACAAAATGATCATCTCTGGCTCTTATTCTTTTGTTTGCAAACAATGGATTGGTGGGAATGTACAGTGTTGTTGCTATTGTTGAAAAAGATGGCCCCTGTAGGGGGAGCTCCAGAGGTAAAAAGGCGCAGGGTTGCTTGGTTTAAATCAAAGTACATCGTAAGAAAGGCATAAAATGATTTCTTTCTATGATGCATAAGTGCAAAATACAAAGACAATGCAGACAAAGTGCGGAGCACTGCTCTTACATTCTATTCCATTATTTTCAATATAACCCCACAAGCCCGCGTTGAACACCGTCACCACCACCTGTTGATTACAAGGAGCAGTTCAAGAGAATCCATACATTCATAGCACTGCTAATTAAACACAGAAGACAATGACACCAGAGATTAAGTCTTGTTAATCATCCCATTGATCATTTTACGGATGAATTTAAATCACTTTTCAACAGATAATTCTGCTCTAGATTTATGACCGATCAACCTTTGATATACATTATAGTGATCATATATCACTAGATTAGTCATTTGTTTCCAATAGAGTATGTTTTGAAAATGGGGTAAAGTAAAGAGCAGAGGGAAATCTAACTGTAATACATTTCAGTGTTTGTCATTCACAAATGACTTTATTCCTCTTAAATAGTGTACCATATAAAACACCTGTAAAGGACTTTGTGAGGACTTACTGAAGAACGCACTGGAATAATTTTTCAGTTTTTGTATCGACAGGCAAAGCAAACAACCACTTCATTCCTGTGTTATAACTCTCAGAGGCTGGACCATGAAAACTGTATGACGTCAGGGACCGGCTGAGACTGCCATTTTACCCCAACTTCTGCTGATAGGAAATATTTCCCAAGGTTTTTCTGTCCTTTCATTTTCTTTGCACAGCTTATGCAGCACAGCTATTTTTGACAGAGGACTTATTTCCTTGTTTCTTTCACTCATTTTACAATGACTTGCCAGGTCTTTTGTCGCATTTATGTTGCTGTCTGTCTCTCTCCCACACACAGGCTGAGAAGGTTGTTTATGAGTCATGAATATTTTAAAATCCTATCACAATGGAGCGAAATCTAACACCCTGGTCACATGAATAGAAAAAGGACCATTTTGGAGAGGCAGGGGAGGACCACGGCGGTTATTCCTTATCGTCTGTATCTATCCTCTGATTCCACTGTTGGCACCACACATGCTTGTCCCAGATAAGGGGATTCTAGAATGATTGCCCATTTACGACAGAGAAAAAATAGAACAAATTCAGAACCTTTACAGTTCAGGTGGTATAAAGACACAGGGTGACAGTGTTACATACCATTGCACAGCTTTGCACAAAATGGCCTCCAGAATCTAAAATGTACTGTTTGGAAACAATATGTAATTACATTCCACGATGCTGCAAATTGAAACTGCACTACCATATAAATGAAAATGAGCCTGTTTGCTGTTCTGGATTCGCAAGGCAATTTTGGGAGAGTTTGCACTACATATGTAATTGCCAGACAAAAGAATACATTTTGTGTGAAAATATGACATATGCGTGAAAACAGTAACTCTATATTTTTCTCATAAAGGTAACAGCAGAGTGACCCAGACCTCGGTGCTAGCTGGAGCCTTGCTTATATAAGAATGGTGTTGAAATGACAGCTGTGGCAGCGCTTGGCCATATGGGCCCCCACTGAACGAGTAGCACATCCCCTCAGGGAAGTAGAACGGTGAAATCTGCAGTTACAGAGTCTCTCACTGGGCTGGCATTTGTCTGACATCAGCACGTTTCATTTAATGGATGCCATTGACAGCAAAAATGCACGGCAATATAATGAAAGATAAGAGGCCTACTAATCTTTTAAGGCAAAGTGCACACCCAGTGGAGACAGATGTTACATACTCTGTATGTGACACTAATGCATGTGAGAGTCAAAGCAGTTGATACTGCAGTTTTCTGATGCCCCAAATAAAATCTATACTCAATATGGAGCAGCTTAAGTGACTCCATTGAACTGCTGTGAAATCACAGCTCTTTCAGTCTCTTAATGCATGCATTGCATCTTAAAAAAATGCATTGTGCATTGTGCACATGGAATCTTTACATTGCAAGGTCCTATAGCCTAACATGTTCTATTTCACGGGTACTGATTTGTGCAGAAAAAAGTAATGGTTTATTACCTTTTTTGGATTGAGATAAATTGATCCAATACATTCTTGCAAGGAGAAATCAGTGACATTTTGCTTCCTTGTTCATTATCAGGGAATATATTTTTAGAAAAATAAAGTTATTAGGATCATATTCACAGCTTGGGTCTGGGATAGAGCTTGGCACACTCAGTAACACTTTGTATTAGCACACACATACTCATGAATAACTACCAGCTTATTGCATATTGTTAACATACTAGCCACTTGTTAGTCATTACAAATCACTTATCAAAACCGTATTCTGCATGACCTTATTCTACCCGTAATAGACTATTAACTGAGAATTCCTACAATATTACCTCCTAATTACTGCTTACTCATAGTAAGTAAGTCGGTTGTTTTATATGAATTACGATCTCAATATGCTTTGCTCAGAATGGGGCTAATAAGGTGGTTGTCTAGCAGTAACAGTCATTGTCAGGAACATTTAACCTCAGTCAAAAAGACATAATCAGGACTTATTTGGACACTATTACCATTGCAGTTTAGTTTTTTTCCCAATGAATAGACCATCTTTTCTAGGTATTACTGGAGGAGAATAGCTGTTCCAGTTGTACCATTGCTTTATAAGCCACATACAAAGCAAGGCATATTAAGATCAGAATTTCCTATACAACAGCTAACAGCAATTAGGAGTTTATGTTGGAGACATTCTTGCTTAATGGTCTACTATGGCAGAACAAGATCATGCTGACTAAGGTGCTGATGATTTGGAATGACTACACTTGGCTAGTATGTTATCAATTTGCATGTTAATAAACACCTAGTTAATGGTGAAAAGGTGTGTGCTAATATAAAGTGTTACCTTTAAGGGTAGTTTAATAATACTGTAGTGGGTGAAAGAGTTTAGGTCTAGAAAGAGACATAACGCATATGCAAAATGCACTGCCTAATAATAGATAGAAGTTATGATTCATGGCATGTAGCATGTAAATTTAACTCTAGCAATGGCGTGAATGACTTTTTGTAACTGAAATTGAGTCACAAGTTCCTCTAATTCTGACATCCTGAGATGTAAATCAGATGTGGGATGACTCAAGATGTTCTGGAACAGTTTGATCAGGATGGGAAATAGTCTGAGAGAAAGGCAGCAGCTATTGCCAGTGGCAAAGATTTCAATGAATGTAGGTTGTAGTTGATGCATTTGATACTTTGAACTCATCTGCTTACTTATTGCAATTTTATATCAACAGGGGAATTAAATGGAAAACCGAGATTTTGTTGAAAATTTCAAACATTTCACTCACAGATTGTGGGGAAATGAATAGCTGATTACTCTAAACACGAGAGCAACCAGCCAACAAAAATCTCAAACACAGAGCACAGACTGCATACCGTGGCACATGCTTTAGCACTTATTACTCTGTGCTCTGTTTCTCTCCAGGAGGAATGATTGATCTCCTGCTAAGATACACTCACTAATTGCATTATCCCCAAAAAAAGGAAAAGAAAAAAGAAATGGTGCAGCAAAAAGCAGCCCCTATAAATAACTGCAGCCCCTACCCAACCAAACATTGTCTCCTACCTGCTGTGCCATGGCCACGAGAGGGATGTCCCCTTCGGCCACTCTCCACCTGGAACACTAAGGATGTTCCTGGAGCCATATGCTCATGTCACGGCTGCCATCCCGGCGGGGTCCCCAGGAGTGGGGGGATGAATAATGAGATGGGTGCCATGCATTAATGTAAAAACGAGACCCCGCAAGGTGTGTGTGGTGGCGAGTGATTGTTCGGTGCCTCAGTGGGACTGTCAGTAAACATGTGCCTCCCGCCGTGCTCAGCTACTTTTTTGGAGCGCTAGAGGGAAATAAGAGAAGAGGGAGGGGAAAAAAAATCTTCCTCCCTGGCTTGCGGTTGCTTGCTTTGAGTCTACATTTGTAGCTCGTTTCACCTCTATATATCTAGAGCTCCATCTTGTTCTGTCGTTTGTCTGGGTGCCCTCAGTGTACTTGCTGCAGTTGAAGTGCTTGTCCATTTTTCTTTCTTTGTGCCCTAAAAAGAAATCAATACTGACTGGCATTTTCTCCACTAAATCCATTTCTTAAATTGCCTGAACACATACTGGCAAAACAGGTTACATTATAAGGTTCAAGATGATAAATTAAATAAAACTCAAAATCTGCAAAGAAAGCGCCAGTATCTTTTTGTGCGTAATTTAAAAGGTGTCCACAGTTGGAGATTGTAGAAGTGTATTGGTTGAACTTAGGCCTTGATGTAAAAATGTAATTCTTCTACTTGACTGACAGCCAAGTTTTAAGAGCCTCAATTATAGTGCAAATGGCCTGGCATAAAGGTGACCGGGATTACAGTGTCAAAGTTCCAGCAGAACTATTTTATGAGCCTGCTTCCCACAGACCTCCAGCGAGAAGCCTCTGGATGGACATCATAAAAGCTGAGAAAGCTTGTGACATGTAATTGCATAATGATTTTTTTCAGAAGCTTTTTATCCTTGTATTACTGTATTCAACTTGTCATAAATGTCCAGCTAAATTAATAACAGCCATGGCATGCAGGCTTTATCAGCAGAGTGACCGCTATGAGCTTGAGATGGTGTAATCAATCAAAGCAGGGTGGTGCAAGAACACAGCAGTCCACTTTAACGGGAGGAGAAATTAAATGGATGATGCTTTCAGTAGTTGTCACAGTCAACAAGGCTGTCATTTCTAGTTTTAAAGAAACATGTTATGACCACATATCACATACACATCAGCCTGAGGGAGACATGTTATCTCAGCAAGCATTTGATCATAAAAATGTTGTAACTGTCTTTATTCATTATTGTCTCTATATGTGTAATATGTACATTGTAGATTCTACAGAGTGACGTAAGATACATTACCTTTCATGTAATTGTATATTTTAACCGCTCATCATAGCGTAGTGTCCCTTTTTTTATCAGTCTTTTGATCTGGAAATATGCTACCATCTTTCACAGTCACTGAAACTGTGGGTTTAATGACAGCAAAGGATCATGAAGTCTTCTGCCTCTGTTAGCAAAGACGCCAAGAGGAAAACTTGATCCGGTAATTTGTTTCCAGACAATCTGAACTGTTGGGCAACCTACATTCAGCATACAACAGCTCTATGCTTTAAAAGACAATGTGCATCTTGGCTAAGAAACCATTTCTCAGGAAGCCAGGGGACCCTCCCTACTCTCTCCCTGCAGTGAAATTCTCCCTAGCGAGAACCTTGGATCTTATTAACGTTGTCGATGTCAGTGTTCACATTCTATCACACCACTACGAGCTGTTTTTCATATTCAAGCACCATAATCTGTTTAACAAATGAATACCTTCTCCAGTGCCTTGCAGTAATCTCCCAGCAGCCCTTGATAACCATGTGGGAGACAGACTCAACGGGGACATGGGGGATGAATGAGCTTGGTCTTTGCGGAGAGGGGAGTTATAGAACTAAAGGTCTCTCCAGTTAATTTTATAGATGTGCGAGTATGTGCTGGTAACACATTCATGCACTGACAATTATGTCTGCCACACTTCTTAGTGCAAATTAATATTTCACTAGCCTGTCGTACTGAATTGAAAATTCGGTAACACTTTCTATGAACCCAGTATTTATAAAGCATTATAAAGGCATTCATAAAGGGTTAAAATATTTCATAAAGTCTTTAGTGTTTATTTTTGTTTATTCATTTTCATGACTATACTTATAAGGCATTGTAATGTTGTTATATAAGCCTTTGCAACTTGAAGTGTCACAAAGCATTATGAAGCTTCAATTTGTTAATTGTTCTTTTATAGGTCCAATTCCTCATGCCAAATAATGGGTTTCAAGGGATTAAGGCATACTCTTGGTAAAGTGAGGTGAACACATAGTTACTCATGAAAATCAGAGACTATTACAGACAATAAGTAAAGTGGTATGTTTCCCTAGTATAAAAAGGCAAAAGAAACTTATAAGGCTTTGTGATACTTCAATTAACATTATAATGCCATGTAAGTACAGTCATGAGAGTGTATATGCAGTAATGAATACTAATGTAATTAGTTATAAAGTGTTATAAATGCATTTATAGTTATGCACATTCACTTACTTCTGTTTCACCTATTGTTTTTCCATAGTAAATGTTCCTACTATATAACCCTCTTAAACAGACTGGAGACCTGGATAACCTGATACCAATAAACTTGCTATATCTGTCTATATCTTCAAGTCAAATGAGCTTGGGCTGCACAGTACATCATCGGACCCAGATAACACCGCCCAAACACATAGGTCCAAATACTGTGTGGACATCATGAGGAAAATATCCATTATCCATCACCAGGCGGCCAAACAGCATTTTTCTCTCCGTTCCTGAGTATGGGGTACAGTAAGGTCATGTGATTTGTCCACTGTGTGGTGTCTGGCAAAGGGCCAGAGCCCTGAGAAAAGTCGAGCAGACTGCAGAGTGTGCTGGGAGGGGGTGGAATGGTACACTGGGGAGGAAATGATCCTTCTAGGCATTGTAGCAATTAGATAGATGAATGGCCTTGGGTTTTAATTAGAGCACTGGGCACACATTCTACTTCATTATTCAATGAAACCAAGCTAATTCCACACACCAACAGTGGGAAGTGCCAAGTCGTTCAATCAGCTTCAGATAAGAGTGAGGGAGAGAGAGAGAGAGATAAAGATAGAGAGATTCTAAGATTGTATCTTTTGGATGCTTGGTGGATTAAAATGAGGGTCACAGCAGTGGGAGATGCAATGATATGATGAAGTGAGATGGGAGATTAAAAGGCACAGTATAATATGGAATCGTGTGTGTGTGTGTGTGTGTGTGTGTGTGTGTGTGTGTGTGTGTGTGTGTGTGCATGCGTGCTAACATTCCAATGAAAGAGCCAAAGTCACAGATGGCTCCCTAATGGCAGGCAGTGATGTAACCAGATTCACTCGTTTCTTATTCCCTTTGAGGGGGGAAACAGTGGTGAGCCTCTGTTCTTCCTCTCAGCCTCGCTCAGTATATTTCAGCCACCGAATACTGCCAATGTCTTTCTCCTCACGAATGTTGGTGTGTCATTTGACTAATTGGTTCACAGTACAGTAAATGTGCCATGGACCTGTTAGATGTTAGCAGTCACAAACAATCTGTTTTCTCTGACCTCAGTGGGACTGGAACTTGTTGTCATGGCTTGTTTCTATGGTCATGAATACAGTTGCCTATATTCTTTGTGAGATAAGTGTTTCAACACAAAAAAGATGAATTCATCAGAATATTGATACTTGTTTTTGCTATATTACATCTGTGAATATTTTCCTGAATTTGTGTATCTTAATTTGCCAAGCTGAGATTCATAACCTGTCAACTTACAATATCATTGGTGAATGTTAATCAAATCATGATTGCCAGCAGCACAGATGTTTGAGGAGTCAACATTCCTAACTGAATAGTCTATTTGGCAAGAGATGGAAAACCTTGTCCTAATCCTTATAAAACATTCATTACACTGAGATCTACTGACAGTGCATCCAAGGGTCTCAAACCCATCATGTGAGAGTTGATAACGTGTTATTACATTAGGCTGCAGCTGGCCTGGTACAACATTAGACTAAGAAAAGGAAATGGCAAAGGTTAAATCTGTTTACGGGTATATTCACACCTATGAACATAAATGCCTGCAAATAAAATGGCTTAACAGACCTTGGCTCCTTTTTGCTTCTGTCATCGTCACCTACTTATTCCATTGTCATTACACTGTAACAACAATGTTAATTACACCATGTGACAATGTAGAGGGACCAGTCGCAACACAAAAACAAAACAAAATCTCTGACCGTTCCCTGCACAGCCACATACAATACTTTAAAGGATACTATTGCTATGAATGGACACACACCTGTCAGAAGAGTTCCAGTAGGAGATTGCACTGTGTCCAGAAATGTCTGACCTTAGCTGGAAAGCAATTCATGCTGTTTGTCAGGATATTTGCTTGAAGGCACCTCATATAGTTGCAGCTTGACTGAGTCTATATAAAGGAAAGTTGGGATCATGGGAAGATGTCACAGATTCATATGTGACAGATTCATATGTCACTGATTCATATATGATGTCACTGAGTCATATGCCACCACTGAAACAGTCATATGCCACCACTGAGCAGCAACATTCAGTGGACATTAGGAAGCAGCTACCATTGGTCATGTCTGAAGACATAATAAGCCCCTTTGAGTGGGATGGATAGATGATTTCCGCTCTATTGTCTGGAAGTTTGATTGACTTCACACTAATTGAGGAAGCTTAATGAGCAGTGACTTAAGGGATGAGAATAAACAGTCATATATAACATCCGAGAAAATTGTGCATAAATTGATTCCTGCATTATGTTCATTTCTCCCCTTTTGGAGGGGGGTGGGGGGGGTAGGTGTACAGCAGTAACAACATTGCAGACCACCTCTGCTAATTAACTGGATTATATTGCTTGATGCTTTCTTGATTGTCGTAAAAGCAAACACTCTGACAGGAAGCAATAAAAGAAAGAGGATCTACCCCTCCCCCCCCTCTCTCTCTCTCTCTCTCTCTCTCTGTGTGTGTCTCCCTCTGTCGCTCTCTTTCTTTCTGTCTGTCTTTTTTCTCTCGCATTTCTCCTTTGACTTGAGGATTCATTTTTCACTCGCAGAGTGAGTCTCTCTGGTGGCGACCTGCGATTGGTGCTTCCGAATCAGCATTTCAATTCCTCTCGTCATTTCACTCCTGACTCCTGCCAGCTGAACACTTGTCGCAGCTGTTGACTCTCCCTTCCACCTCATTTTTCAAGATGAACTGCAAGGGAAGTAAAAAAAAAGACAGAAAAAAGCAAAGCATCAAAGGAAGAATGTGAAGAAAAAAAATATGCATGTACAAATATGCAAATGTCTCTAACTCTGTCACCTTGAGAAACACAACCAATACCTGTGCCTTTCAGATTAGGCTGCTTTGAATTGCCTCTGTACAGTTTTGTAGCTGAAATCAACTCCCTTGCTAGTGATCCAGGACCCAGGAGCTCCAAGCAGGTTAATGCTACACTTGGGAGGCAGTTTATTTAGCACTGGCCCACTTAAGGTTCTCACAGGATGGAGCGACTGGACTTTAAGGTGATCTGGAAGAAAGCCAGGGTCAGGGGGTGGAGGAAGTGGTTTGGAATGACTCTGAACTGCATGCAAACAGCACCTTGCAATGTTTCAGGTGTTTTAAGTGTTTCACTAGGATTGGAGAGGGCCTATATTAAGGGGCTAAACGAAGAATTGATTCTTAATGTAGCACCCCCTTGCTATCATTTTCTAATAAGTAGGGGTGGCTACACTAGGTTCTTTATAACTAATAATTAATAGGCAAAACCATGTCAATAACCATTCAATTAAATTGGGTTTAAAATTAATTAATACATTTACTTTAAGGATAGAATTTAGATATACACATACAAATACAGTATAGCGTATGGTTTATACACATAAAAAAAACACAAAAATATAGCTTATGTGTTCAAACTCTTTCAGTTCCAAAATATTCAGTTCAGTATACCTTTCAGTATAAACAGTAAGTCAGTCGGTGCAGGCCTGTAGCGATGCTTGTGAGCGGAGAGACGATGTTGCGATGTGGACACATCGTCTCAGCCAAGCCGGGATATCTTCGGGCTTTAGAGTTTTTTGGTCTGAGCCTTGCACGACAGCTGAGAGAGCACCTTGCTAGCAACAGGCAATTTAACTCTAGCAAACTTGGCTGGTTTGACTAGCTTCCTTGACTGAAACTCGTAGTCAAATTCACCTCCAATCATCACATTAACTCTGATACATGCAGGCTAAATGTTGTTACGTGACGCACTGACCGTTTGTCACCACACATTCACCTATACATGCGTAAAAGTAGTGTTCAACTTTACAATCTTCAGTGTCGATGCTAACGTGTCTCTCATGTTGCTTCTTCTTTTTTCTCTCTCTCCTCCTGGTTCCTGATCACCTCTAACCCTGACGCTGACTACATCATCATCACAGGTGAGTCATTTTTAACAAACATATTTCTTTTAACATTTACAGATTACATAATGTTCTTACACTTCCAGTAATTAGAAAATAATATTTCAATGAACAAAAATATACATAGCTGGCTTAACATTATGCACATAGCAATACAGGTAATGGTTTTAAACATGAAATCCCCATACACTTTCAATGGCATGAATTTCACAATACCAACACTCTTAAATGTTTTTAAGTCTTTTTAACCTTTCTAATCCTATTTATTCTAATTATGAACTTACCTTATTTATACTATTTACTATTTACTTCTATAGGCATTACCTAATCCTCATAGGGCTCCATTAATGTCATGTGTTATGACTTTTATTCTCTCCTGCATGGTGTGTACAGTCGTACGATTGCATTACTCTAAACATGCTCCCCATTTCTCACCAAGTTTCTCTGTGGATATGGATATCTGAAATGTGAATTCTTGCTTGTACTTAGACTTGTAAATAATTTGCATATGTGATGATGGTTTTTAAGTGATGACCTACTAGTTTTAACTATTAGTCAAATCACCTAACTGGTTGTCTCCCGCTGTGAACTCATTATATATGCTTGTACATTATATGTTGTTCAAGACAAATTAATGAAGGCCTGGCTGATTGAAACCGACTGATTAAATTTATCATTAAAGTGGTTTGTCTGTTTAGAGAGCAGTATTGTGTTTTTTGTTTATATTAAGGTGTTTGAGGTTAAATCATGATCAGATGAAATGTGACATTTGGTCACTCAAGACAATAGTGGCCATGGCATAAATGGCTTTGTTTACTTTTTGATCAAATACTTTACATTACAGTATAACAATTTATGTAAAACCAATATACTAAAATGAATACTCAGGATTGAGATGGATATCTTTTAGAGTCCTCTTATTAAAGCACATTTACTCTGTGCCATGAAGGCAGTTTCCTGAGAAAATGGACGTAGAAGACAATTTCAAAAACATTTATGTCACCCTAAATGATGGTGCCAAATAAGCTTCATGTCATGCAAGAGTAATATGGCTGGAAACGGAGGTCACATAGAATTAACAACAAAAAAAAAAAATCTGGTTCTGTTTACTTATGCAGCCTTGGTCCCTAGTGGGCACTCAAACATTAATGATTCATTGCAGCAATTAAGTTCTCTTAAAGTGCGCTTACGATTCCAATGGATGTACTACTATTCAGCCAAAAGTCATGAATAAAAGCTGGTTGTAGACCGACAAAACTGTTTATGATTATTGACCTAATATATCCTGTTGGCATAGATGCTTACTATGCAGGTATGGATTTTATAGCTAATATTTGTTGTTAGATTAAGTTCTTTAAGTGAGGTTGAGGAAGGCAGCACACTTCTGCTGGGTTTGCTGCTGTATTCAAGGAGTTTAAGATATAGTATTAGTAACATTTCTAGCATAAAAAATGAACATATGATTCTATTTTGATCCTTTTATTTAAATGTTAATGATTTGTCTTCAGCTTGTGCACCCTGCTGTACCCTCTGAGTTAGGGAGAGCAGCTAACACGTCTCCTGTAAATAAGTAAATCACTTTACCACCATGGAGTCACATCAGGATTCTGTTTAATCAAACCAAATATGCCATCTGTGACTACAACCATAGTTTTGCAAAGCTTTAAAGCAAACATTCCTAATAATTATGGTGATTTCTTTTACCGTCATGCCAGCAATGGTCATAGCCTCCTAGCTTATGAGAATATTAGCTTCTCAACAGGGACTGTTTTCATAAGCACATGTAGACTATTTTTTTCGTTCCCCTATGGTCTGTCTAAATAACAGCTGGTGCCACTGATGCCTGTTTATAGTACCAAACCAAAGTGTTTCAACCACAGCCGTGTTTGAAAGGAGAAGCATTTTCAAATGTGTGTTTGTGTGTGTGGGTGTTTGCGTTTGTGTAGCTGATGGAAAAGATCAAGAGACAGAGACACCATCTTGCAGGCCATCCTCTTTCCATAGCACTTGATGTTTGTTATAGTGTAGTGCAATGTCCCTTCTTCCATCCTCAAGAGAAAGTCCGAGAGCAGAGGGGGATTTATTGGCCCATTAAAACACATTGTCTGCTTTCTCTGCGGTAGGGAATGTGGTTTCCTAAAAGCAAACACCAGTTTGCGGTCGCTCCAGGGGGCTTGAGGAGATGAGCTTCCCCATGATTTAGTGGCGAGGCTGTAAAACTATCCCAGTGAAACTGTAGTGCAAAATGGACAGAAGGGCGCTTTTATTACTTTGCCCAAATATAATGGGTAAAAATCCCCTCAGAGTCTATGTTAAAACTAGTCTTACTGACAAAATGGCTCAGAAATGGACTTTATGCCCAGGCCGCAAATAACACCTCGAATTTTATCTGCAGACTGTGAACACAAGAAGCATGGAGAACTCTGACAATAGACGGCAGTGTTGTAAAAAGACTAGAGTCAGAATGGATTCCTACACCTATATGAGGGGCAACAAGAAGAGGTTACAGAAGATTAAAAAAATGATTTATAATTTCAGACCAGTAGATATAGCACTAGCGCTAGTGGCATGCAATGCTCAATCAATTTATAATCCAATGCAAAGTCAGTGTAGCTTATACAAAATGACTGTGAGTTAAATGACCATTGTGTGGCTCTTTCCAGTGAACAAATATAGATAGCTCAAAGACTTCTAATCTGACTGAGAATATGATAAGAACACGCAACAGATTTGTTCTCAGTAGTACCTCAGGCAAACCATCTGTTCCTTTCTAATCTGTCACCTTCTTTACTGACTGTAAGGGAAACAGTGAAATAAAGATGACAACCAGACCAGTATCTTTGCACGGGTCCCCTCTACTCCTGTAACTTACACAAAAAATAGAAAAAGAAAAGAAGAGGATGAATAGCACTTGCTTTGGAAAGAGATTTATGTTGTTTATTTTCCTGCTTCCTGGATTTGAAAAAAAAAAAAAAAAGGAAACGCTGAGGTTTTTAATTGGCAGTTAAAGGGAAAGAATTGGCAAGAGGATTGGTGAGTAATAACACACTGCCATAAAATTAAGGCTGGTGCAAGTATATTAGTGTCCGCCATGTGCTGCATATGAACACAAAATTACTCTTCTTGCTCTTATGACCAAAAACATTTAAACATTTTACTGTGTTGCATTTTAAATATCTGCATTAGTAAATTATGATTCATTGGTAAGTCACAGAAGATACAATCTCCATTGGTAATTCACATTACAAAACAATACAACTAAGCACAAAAACAAATTAATTAGGAAATAAATAGTTAGGAAAGAAATATATATATATTTTTTCTTGGAAGAATGCTTAAAAGCTAACAGATGCTTGAAGCTAACAGATTTTTTTTTCCTTTTTTTCCCGAGGACTCTGAAGTATTGTGCGGGAGGGAGAAATAAATGAAGAGGCTCTGGTTTCCCGTGTTATCGGACCGCTGCTAGTATTTCACGTCAGGGAGTGGCTCGGCTATCGCCGCCAGCTCTCCAGCAGCAGCACGCCAGACGACCTTGAAGAGACAAAGCTGAGACAACAAAGGTTCAGCTGGCCCACTGAGCCTTCCCTCGACAGGGTGCTCAGGGAAGGGTAAGTGTTCAGGACTGACGAGAAGGGGGTGGGGGGGTGGGGGTGGTGGGGTTGCAGGGGATGATGGGGGAAAGATGGAGGGTGGTAGATCAATAAGTGCGATGCTCTTGAAATTTGGTCAGGATCACTGATTCTCCAATAAATACAGCAAAAAAAGAAGTAGAGAAAAAAATCACAGTGACTGACAACAACAAAAAAGCTTTGCTTTAAAATCTGGCAGGAGTGACTCACTGCAGAGCTCTTTTGTCGCAGGTATCAGTGGCTATTGAATTGAGGACACAGTAAAAAAATAGCTTCCCTTCTGGAGAGATTCAGTTCAGTGAATGACTGACTCAATGCCCAGGGTCGTGGCCAAGCTGGGTCAAAAGTGGCATTTGTATTTGTGTCACTGGCATAGCTGAACAGGACTCAAGAAGGACTTCAAATATCCTATGAATCTATATGAAACTCTTTCTCTTTCTCTCTCTCTCTCTCTCTCTCTCTCTCTCTCTCTCTCTCTCTCTCTCTCTCTCTCTCCTTGCTTTTGGCTCTCTCCTCAAACTATCCAGCTTTTTTTTTTTACAGAATTAGATGTATTAATTGCCTACATGAGCTATTCAAAGCCATTGGTGATTCATTGTTGTAGTTCTATTGTTATTGTTGGGGCTATTAAATATATATACACTATTATAACTCCCTTTTGGGACATGTGGGGACATTCTAATGTCTGTAATAAACTCAGAAAGGTGCACATACTTGAACTGAGTCAGAAATAAATTTGAAACAAAGTAAGCAGCTAATATTAGCACCATTGTCTGTTATCACTGCATCTATTTTTGAGGAGAAAAGCATTCTGTTGTAGTTTGACCAATCCATGAGTTCTGTGTCCTAAAATGGGATTTTTATTTGGTCATGCTCACTCAGGCTACATTAAGTTGATTCATATCCATTATCATTGGAACAGGGAGCTTCTCAATCTGATTGCACACTCTATTTAAAGTTTGGCAAAAAGCATTTAGGTAACTCGGCAGACTACAATCAGAGCCTGACAGAAAAAAAATGGCAAAAACAGATCACCTCACCTTGGCCCAAGTATGCTGAAAAGTTTTCACTTCGCAGTAGATAGTTCATTCTTGGTTACTGCTCGGTGACTCATGTCAACCACTGTGTTTAGTTTCCATGACAGTGAGGAAAGGGCACTCAAATCTTCACTGCACCTCACAAATGACACGTTCTGTCCCTTGTCTCTCAACCTCTGACAATTGTCACATATAGACAAGTTTCATAGTGTGAATGTCTGGGAATCCTTATGACAAAGAGCAATGCTAGGAGTGATTACAATTTGTTTTGTTGTCTCTCTCCAACAGAAGTGCTTCTGAGAAGCCATTACTGGTTGTTGTTTTTTTCCTCCCACCGCAGGCTTCCATTTGAGACCGGCGTGGGAGTTCAGCTCAGAGAACACAGCCAAAAGGATTACATTTGGTATTTTCCCCCTTGTTAAGCCTATTCGACGCAGGGGTGACTGTTTTAAAGCTCTCTGTTAAGCTGTTTGCTGCCAAATGTGATGATTTTTCCGAAAGCAAATTTTCAGTCTGCAAGCTAAAAGTTAACAGAACACAGTTAGCCCATATGTAAGGCAAAAATATAATGTGTCACATGCATAAGTCTTTAATGGTCTGACTTGGGTGGTTAAGACTTTACAGGCAGAAAACTGCCCAGGTGCAGGTCTACACTGAAGTAGTCTATACTGCATTAACAACAACTTGAACAAATTAGTAATGATCTGAAGGAAAACTGACTTATTTGTAATGCAGCCGGTGCACACCATATTTTATCTTTCCTTGCTGATAACTCATGTAGGTCTGAAGATTGGGTGAACACATCAGGCTCTTTGATTCCAAGATGTCTGAGCCATCGTAATGGAAGTTTTATTACTTAAGGGTTACCTGAGGTCTGTGGACTGACAGCACATAAGGATAAATTAATTTAACTGAAAAGATTCTTTAAGCTTTTAAGCAAGCTTTTTATACAGTACACACTGCATATTACAGATTCAGATCTCAGTACTCAGTGCACCTACAAAAGGAAGTACTCATTACAATACAGTTTCATCGAAGATTCCCTATTGCATATACTAAAAATCTCCCCACAAAATAAGTACAAAATTGTATTATGTTAAACATAACCACATGGTTTCACCAGTGGTCTCACAATTTGTTACACCGTACTTCATGGTGTAGGTAGTCAGTATCAGAGTCATACCAGAGGTATAGTGGGGATTTTTTTCAGTGGGGGTAAGCAATATAATCTTATCAGTGAATGTCTTAATATTCAAGTGTGAAGTGTATATTTAAAGTGAAAAATGCCTATAGCCTATATAAATGATCTGTTCCAAGAAGTGAGGGGACTCCACACTCCCACGTCCAACACTACATCCTTGAGTGGTATGCCAATATAAAGAGTTACCCCTATTTCATTTCTTTTGTCTACATTTTCCATTTGTCCTGAGGGTGGCTTACTACACTGGAATAGAGGGGGTGGGGGGGGGGTCTGGATATAGGAGGGTTTAAATAAGTCTCTCTTCACTGAGATAAATGTAATCAATTTGGACCAGTAAGTAAAAGAGAACAGATTAGCTAATTACTTTTTAACACCCTATTTATAATAGTTTTTGCACCTTTTGTACTTTTGCGTTTGTATTGTTTTGTAATAAATGTATTGTTAGACTGCTAAAACTTTTTTATGATTCGTCTTGAGATATTTATATAAATGCATGTGAAAGTGGTGACTACAGCACAGCTGTTCAGAACACTGGACCAAATCCTTGAAACTGCGTGTACTTGAAATGCTAAACAAACTGAATGGTGAACTTTAAGCCTAGGGACATTGGCTAAGCTTCATCTCCATCAGCCTTATTCAGTAGGACCCATCTCTGTGAAGCCCTGTCTATATCCCCCTCTGAGGGTATGTGGTGTCCTCTCAGCTCCGGCAGGAACACTTTCCAGTCCATTAGCAACAGGATGCGGCCCCCTCTCTCTGTGTTGAGACTCTCCTCGGGCGCCCAGCCCACCCGAGAGGCATTATCTCAGGCAGGTAACACAAAAATCATGCCATGTTTAATCTCATCATACAAGCCCAGGCACTGGGACTGGTGAGAGAGAGAGCAGGAGAGAGGATGCGGAAAGACATGGGGGCTGAAAAGTGCAGCCCACAACGGCACCCGTGCATTAGATAGAAACAGCACAGTGAGAAAGCAACGAAATGAGGTGGTGTGTGTGTGTGTGGGGTGCATGTGTGTGTGTGAGAGAGAGAGACAGTGTGTGTGAGTATGTGAGAAGGCAACAAAATGAGGTGGTGTGAGCATGTGTGTGTACATGCGGTTCGTGTGTGTGTATGTGTGTGTGTGGGTTTGTGTGTGACTAGCGATAGATGTGTTTGTGACTGTTGATGTGTGTGTGAAGTATATATATATGTGTGTGTGTGTGTGTGTGTGTGTGTGTTTATGTGAGTGTATGCAGGCATGTATCAGTGGCTGGTATAAGCACGGCGGGGTAGGGTGTGTGATGTGAGTGATAGGTTTGCTTTGGGCGGTGTACAGTGGGACGTGCCTCTGTCATGCATACATGAATACTAGTAGAGGAGTTCAGGAGGAAACGTGCCTAAACAGCAGCCATCTCACAAGCATTCCTCCCATCCCTCCATCTCTCCATCCTCCATCCAGCACTGCTCTGCTCATCTGTTCATCTGTGCTCCACAAGGGGCTTGTCCGAGCTAGGGGCCACTGACAGAGAGAGACGGGTGATAAGTGACGGTGGGGATAGGTGACTTTGGGCACCCCAAGGGTGTGTATGTGTGTGTGTGTGTGTGTGTGTGTAGAGGAGGTGGTTTAAGATGGGAGGTGTCTGTGTGGTCCTTAGGGAGCCCACCTGAGCAGCAGCGAATGAAAACTCGTCTGACAGTGATCTCGCCACGGTGCTGCCTGACTCGCTTTGATAAGAGCGACGGGGCCGTCAGTTCGTGCTTTGCTTGGCGAGACAGCCCTCCATCTCTGTCTCCACCCTCCGTCTCTCAGCATGGGGAAAAACACACACACACACACACATAGTTAAGGTGTGTGTGTGTGTGTGGGGGGGGGGGGGGGGGCAGAGAGAAATAACCTCTGCCGTGCCCCTGTTTTCTGAGATACAAGATAAATAATAAATATGACCTTGCCCTGGAAAATGATATCATCCACACTACCCAGCTATCCAGCCTGTCTCCCAAACCCAACCTGCACTCCCCTCATCCCCCCTCTTCCTAGCTGAGGACCACAGGACGGGGCTGGCGCTAAATAAAGTGTTACCAAATCCCACTCCACAGGGGAAAACAGGGCTAAGGCACCCCCTCCGCGCATACACATACACACATACATGCACACACACACACACATCACACATCACACACACACACAGACACACACACACACACACAATATACACTAACACTCACACCACACACACACACACACACACACACACACACACACACACAGGCTGGGGAAGAGGGACATTGCAAAGTCACGGACTGACAGGTCTCAGCCCAATCTAAAGGGCACATTGAGCCCTCCTCCGTTCAATCCACAGTATTTCCAGGCTGCCAGAGATGTTATTGTCATCCTAATATTTTATGGTTGTGCCCTTCTGCAGTCTTCATTGTTGTTGTTCTTAATTGAATTAATTAAAATGCTCCAGCATTTGATGTTGGTTCAGACATTTTGTAGGGGAATTTGATTTCTAAACAACATTCTCATTTTCGTGCTGATCACACTGCCGTGAAGGAAATGGACCCAAACATTTGCTTTACAGCTGTAATGAAAACTCACTCAGTGAGATGAGCAAGCACCAAACATGCTTTTTATTTCCTTTTCATCGTTAAAAAAGACACACTCTGAAACGGTCCTAAAATGTTGATAGACTCTGCACACTCAAGGCATAAAAACAGGAAGCATTGATCCCATGATATTAAATATTGATTTTAAACCCGGGTGATGGAATGGAGAAGGTACACGTCAAATTGCATCAAAGGAAGCCTATTTACACTAATTTATGTTTTGCTAAATTACCTTGGAGCATGTCCATTACCCCACCCCCCATCTGACCCTAATCAGCACAGGCATAATTATAGATCAAGTCTTTGATATCAATCCATTTTTGTAAATAATGTGATGCATCAAACAGGCAGGCCATTTTATTGCCTCACATGAGAAAATCATAAATCCACACATGAGCCTGCTTGGATAATGGAAGTAGATGCATAAGTGATTGGAGGATGGAGTGGCATGTTTTCATAAACTCCCACTTCCAGTTCACCCCTCTCCCCACCACAACATGGTCAGGCAGCAAACACACGCTGTACCGAACAGAAGTTGGTGTCACCTTGGTGTTGCCACGGGTTGTGTGCCAACATGTTGTGTGTGTGCAAGTGTGTGTGTATGTGTGTGTGTGTGTGTGTAAGGGGTCTCGAAGGAGACTACAGTGGAGGCACTCTATAGGAAAACACCATTACGCAGGGCGTGGTGTGCCAGCAGGAAGTCCAAACTGGCACAGGCAGCAGAGGGTTGGGGGGGTGTCAGGTGTGACAAATGACACCAGTGCATCCTGAATAGGCGCTGTGTGTACGGTTACTCTGCCCTTGCCATGTGAATGGGCTCCACGGAGGGGTCACCTGCTCCGCTGGCCAGCCGTAGCCTGGGGCAAAGACCCACAGACCTGCAGCACAATGTCCCACTGACAGCACCAATGAAACATCATAAACACATATACAGCTTGCACAAACACACACACACACACACACACAACACACACACACCACACACACACACCACATTCAGGATGTTTGACTCAATTTGTTTAAAAGTGTGTGTGTGTGCTCCGCTGACAGCACAAATGAAACATCATAAACACATATAAGGCTTGCACAAACAAACACACACACACACACACACAGAATTTTTGGCTCAATTTGTTTGAAAGGTGTGTGTGTGTGTATGAGAGAGTGTGTGTGTGTGTGTGAGAGAGAGAGAGAGAAAGAGAGAGAGAGGGAGTGTGTGTGTGTGTTTAAGAGAGTATATAATATATATGTCTTGACAAGCAAGGAATGATATAATTTACTGCCATTATGAATTAGAATTCCACAGTTGTCTTGTTGCAAAGCTGCCAAGACTATTCTGGCCTCCACCAAACAATTCTGTTCTAGCAATGTGCTGGTGAAACTGGCTCCTGATAGTTCTTGGCTTGGATGAGTATTTAAAAAAGGCTCAGATACTAGAATTCTAGTCAATTCTCAGAATTCTCAAAGCCAACCAGAAACCCCTACACACACAGACCACATATGTCACTTTAGCTGGTGTGTTACTGTAGGTGCCAGGACTGTTATCTTTTCATTGCAAGTGACTGAAGGAATGTTGTGTAAAGTCTGGATTTTAATAGAAATTGGTGGCATGATTTTTTGACGATTACATCTCTGTCTCTATTGTCTATCTCTATTGTCTATTTTCACTCTCTAAAGCCATGAGAACATTAATGCTTTAAAGACAAATTTCACCAAACTTCCATGAATCAACTCTGTGAGAGTCGTGGACCCTGTGACATGGTGTGCTATTAGCATAAGTTATATCTTTTTCTTGTGTCGAAGTTGTTGAAAAACTGCAGAAGGGGAAAAAAAAAGTTTCAGGTCTTTTTCAGATGAAATATTTCCATTCCCAGAGGCCTTTCAACACACACACACACACACACACACACACACACACACACGCACACACACACACTTTCTCTTCTTTTTCCAAAGTGTGATGTGAGGCAGGCTGTGATGTAGTGCAGTTAAATGACAGGAAGAAAAAAAGAAACAATACCCCAAGCCTTGTAAATAGGGACAATAATGGCATATGGGGGAACACTGTCATACATGCCGTTGAGACTCCATACTTTACTGTAATTCAATAACAAATCTTATTTTGAAGGAATGCATTGCAGACAATTTAATATTTTATGCCAATGCTGGAATAATGTGTGACAGCTGTAATCCACAGCCTCGTATATTTTCATTCTACTGACCCAAGAGTTTTGAGAAGCAATAAACGCAGCTTGAAAATGTCATCAACAGAAATAACTCTAAAATTGTTGCTTAAAAGAGTGAGAATTTTCACAGTAAATTACAGTAAACTGTGGAGTGCATCGTAACCTTGCTTTCAATTTTCACATTTCAACATACTTGTGATTTATCATCACAGCAATGCAATTACTGCAAATGGTCTGCAGACATTACTATATCCCAGCAATTCTCTTTACTCTATTTCTGCTTCAAAGTGCAATCGCCATAATTCCAAGCTCCCAGGAGATCACAATGAATACTGATCTCCCAGGCTGTCAGTGGCATACATCAAACTCCTGAGATACAGAGAGGAAGATGATGGAAAGAGAGACAGAAAACAAGAGTGTGATGGGGGAAAGAGTGAGAGAGAGAGAGAGAGAGAGAGAGAGAGAGACAGAGAAAGAGAGAGATGGTGGGGAGAGAGAGAGAGACATGGTGGGTGTGTTCCATATGGATTGGTTTGTCGTGTGGCAGGGCTGTTGCAGTCCTCGAGAGACTGAGAAAGAGAGCCGATTACCGATCTGCTTAGGACCAGACGGGAACCATCCTATGACTCAGCATTTTCTTACTGTGAATGTGTCTCTGAGGAGGGACACCCAGCAATTTTGTGCTGTTTCCTCAATAGCTGCTAGATCTGAGATTGCAATAGAACTCACCCACACTCACACTCTGAATACGAGATAATATCAAAACATTACTATAATGTACTTTTTTCGGAGTATTTACTTTAATGTTTCAAGCTGTGAATATTCACCTTCCATGAAATGCACTTTGTGTTTTGTGTGACATGCTGTTTTATTTCTTGCTGACATACACTCGCTTGTGGGCTTGTTACAAAAGTTTTCCGTTTGTTTATTAGTCACTGCTAAAGTGTCGGAGGAAAACACTTTACAAGATATAATCACCCATCTGTGCATAGGATTACATTTACATCAATTACAGTTCACTCACTTGTCATTTAGCATGTTTCCGTTTTGTCTCCGAATGGCAAATCTCTAGAGAATTCGCTGTTTCAGTTAACTGTCAGTCAATGCTATCCCACATTCGTATTGGTAATCGCTTCACTCACATCGCTGAAAGTTAAAATAATTTTATCACTGTACCTGCCTACATTGCATCGCTAGTTGTCACTTGCCTGTCACAGCCACTGTATTGCTCAAACACATTCACATGCCGTTGTCCGTCATAGCTTAGCGATGGCTGAAAAACTATGTATGTGAATGGGGCTTCAGACTGTTCAGTGTGATACAGAACAAAGTACCTTATGTGCAACCACCTTCTGCAGTGAGGTAGTCTATGGTATTCTCCACTATAAAGACGACTTAAATTACATTTGCAGTACAAGGCCAAGCTGATCACCTGACTGCCTTACAACTTTCAGCACTAAACCTTGAGGGCCTTTTACTCACTTGGGCATGACAGCATGCCACTCACTTGGTTGAAGTGGTACAGAAGGGAAGGTTTGCAATAAAAATGTAATGTAAAAAAGATGTTCATTGCACTGTTCACTAACTCTAACATTTTTTATAACAGTAACAGACAGGACACCACACATGTCAATACAGCTACATATTTGTTTTAAAGGATAAACCACCATTTGGTGAAATACACTCATTTTCCACCTCCCCTCAAGTTAAACAATTGAGTTTTACCTTCCTCTAGTTCATCGAGCCTTTCTCTGAATCTGACCATAACACTTTTACCTCCTGCCTAGCATAGGTCATTTGCAGGCCATCTAATGCTACACAGTTTGATGGTGCTATTGACAAACATGTCAGTACTGACATTATGATGTGCGATGGATATATAATATTAGATTAATGTAACAAAGGACCACATTAAATTTTATTTTTTTGACTTCGTGCCGGGCCACATGAAAGAGCAGAGGGCCGCAATTGGCCCCCGGGCCATAGTTTGGCCACCCCTGGTTTAATCTGAATCAATGATCTATGTTAGGCTGGAGCTAAAAGTGCTACCGTCAGACTCAGAGAACGACTGGATGAGAATTTCAGTATCATCAATTTTTGATTGGAGACCAAGAGGTAATGCTTTCTCTTTTCTCTTCTTGTAGCTAATGTTTTCATCACCAGCAGAATAGAGAGTAATTAACTTAAACCAACATTGCAGTAACTTCACTAGATTAACTGACATCAACAGAAGGGATTGATTTTAGTCATTATCTTATAGATTCAGTTTCAAAATCAAACAAAACTACTGAAATTATTTTACAAAAACTAGATAAAAGGTAGAAGGCTTGATTGTCTAAAAAAGTAACTATCGTACCTGATGACAGCTTCAAGAGGTGTAACATGTTTTAATGTGCTACAGAGGATACATTAAAGGCCCACGAAACGCTGAGGCTTTTAAGATGAAACACAAATTGCTGTTTCCCCTTTGTGTTGTATGATGTATATATCATATTATTATGATATGAACTGAAGTAATTTTATTTCAGGAAGAGAGAGAGAGAGAGAGAGAGAGAGAGAGAGAGATTTTTCACAAACAGAAGGATAATTCCAGAGTTCCAATTAGCATGCAATTAAGTTCTGCCACCATAAATTTCTCTAACACCTTCAGATAAACACGGATGAAAATGATGAGGTCAGTAACAGTGGGACTGTCATAGTCTGACTGAGCTTTGTAACACACAAAAAATAAATAATACATAAATAAAATATTAAATAATCTAGGGCTGTTAAAGTTAATGTGTTAATAGTGCGTTAACGCAATTTCACGTTATCGGGATTAAAAAATGTGGCCGTTATCGCAGGTCATTCGCAGTGATTTGGGCTCATCTTGGTAAGAAAGACGCAGATTTTCTCAGGTGACTAGCATGCAAAATAAAGCTAATTATAACATTAACTTAAAATATAGCTCTACAACTTTCTACTCTACCAGCCTGTAGCCTGCTTATGCGATGCGATGTGAGTATAATTTCACTTTTCTGGGAGCCCCGTGGTTGATGGATGATGGGCTACGATCATGAATGCACAAATTTCCTTACCTCCACCTGTAGACTGTAGGTAGCCTAGTGATTTCCAAACAGCCTACAGTTTGGAAGCCCTCCTTCAGCCCTCACTTGACTGAACTGTCAGGATTAAAGCTATTTCCTCTCTGCTCCTCAAAGTGCAAGTGTAGCTTGCAAACATTACAGTTAAGCAAAAATAGTCTCTTATTTCTCCAAATTGTATTTTGCACATATAAAAAATATAATCTGAAAAGAAATAGGCTATATGCATAGACCTAATATCGAAACCCGAATTCCAAATATTATTATTATGATTGACATGGGACATGCAAGCATATTCAAAGAAATCAAAGCACAATTAAACATTTTCCATAGAAATGTATGAGTACAATTTAAACATACGTATATAGAAGATGTTATTCTCGCGATTTTGCGATTAATCGCAATTAACTACATAATTTTATGAGATTATGAGATTGTGATCGTCTGACAGCCCTAAAATAAACAAAATGTGTTTTCTATAAGTTTACCTCTGGAAATAGGAAGTGATGTCTGATGTTGTGCTTTTAAGACCGCTCAGTCCATGGCTTTGAGGCAACCATGTCATTTTATTGTGAAAAAATGTGCATGAAATTTGAAATACTCCACGGCTGGACACGGCTGCAAACACTTCACTGTGGAGGATTACTAATGTAATCTTCTTCATATGCCATTTTTAGTGACTTTTGTACATATACATTCCTTTGACGGAAATCTGTGAAACTATCAGTTGGCCATATCAGTACTGGCCCTGTGTAGTGCCTATCATTTTCCATGACCTTGTCAACAATGCTCTCTCTCTATCTCTCCCTCTCTCTCTTTCACAATCAGATTTAGACTCACTGAGAAGGTGCTCTTCACAGCAGCCAGTGAATCAATTCTATCATAAATGTATTGATCACTGCATGGTTGACATGGAGGTCTTCACGCACAGGCTTGCCTTAAATAAATAATCTCGCACTGTCCCTGCCTGCCGGGTGCTGCATTGCACCATGGGAGAGTGCCTTTTGAGTCGAGATGTGCGGTAAGCCTTATCAGCGTGCTGATCTGTGTCTGAGTCTCCTATGTCTTGCTATCAAGATAAACCCTGGGATTTTTTTTTTGCCTCACCATATTACATTGGTCACAGATGCCGCACAACTGCCACTGGGACCATCCTGACTGACCTCCGAGATTTTTTTTCTCAACCCATATCTGACTTAACAGTGATGTCAAAGAAATAGACATCCTTTATTTATCTTAGAGGTTGCTAGAGTTCAAAACATTTCACCATTACACATGTAAAGAATGCACATGCATAATCTAGTGGGCGAGTTTTACGCCTACATAACTTAGGAAAGTACATGAATACAAGAGCTCATCTCCTACACAGACATCTAGCATACATGATGGGCAGGTCACTCATTGTGCTTCTTCTGTTGGGCACATGCAGTGAATTTTCAATTTAAAATATAAAATTGAGCTTAGTTGGTGCGCACAATATGGTGAAAACTGCCCTCACAGATATTTTGGTAGCATCTCAGTATAAAACAATATTTTTGATCTTTTCATTGCATACAACCTCAACTTATATTCTGCTCCCGATCACTGCTGCATCATTCGCTGGTTTGTGTGTATTTTCAGACTTTCTTTCCATCTGAGCAGCATCTCAAATCAATATTCCTGTTTTTTTATGATGCTTCAGTGTTTGACTTTGAATGAACTGAAGCTGGGTTTCTTCAAAAGAACATCTATTAATACATCACTAATAATGTCTTACTGTTCTCCCGTCACAGAGAATGAATTTGTATGGGGGAACAGTCATCATATTAGTACACTAAAGGATGTTGCCTTCAACATTGCATCACAAACGAAATCTCTGGAATTCAATTTATTCTGTTGACATTTGCTTGCAGCAAGTGTTCCTCTTTTTTTTGGAAAGATGGCAAACTTCGAAAAAAGTCTTAATTTTTATCATTGCTGGCCAATTCTGGAACTAAGCTTGCATATTAAATCAGTTGAAAAATTTAAAAATTTCAGCATTGCTTTTGGCAGTCAGAAAACCAAAACACACTCACAATGGCCTAAAGGAAAATAAAATATATGGCATCTCATTCATTATTGTATAGTGTAAAATCCAATGCAAAATATGGAACACCCAAAGGATGCACAGAAAGACACATGAAGACAGACAGCATTACACACACACACACACACACACACACACGAAAATGGTCTGTTTAAAGGCCATTGTCCTCACAGCATGTGCGCGTGTGTATTGCATCCCTGGTACTCTGCTCTGTGATATGCTGCCGTCGCTCCTGCTGTCGCTAGTTCATTTAGCATTCCCTCCTTCTCTTCCTCCAGGAGAGGTTACATCTCCATCCCTCCCAGGAGGCACAGATCTCAAGCTGTTTTTTCTGTGTCTGGAAGTACCCTTGGCTAATGTATTGTCTTTTGTGTTCCCCGCAGTGGATGCATTACCATGGGGCTTTATTGCCCATAAATAACTATGGAATGTTAAAAGCCAGCTGAATCGCAACATGGGGACCGTCTATCCTGGAGTTCAATACGTTTTTTCCTGACAAAGTGATACTGTTTAAGAGGTATTCGTAAAATATGCTGGCTGAAAATAGATGGGAGGGTATGAATATAAAAAGCAAGATGAGTACCTGTGCAGTGTGTGTTTATATATATATATATGCTGTCAATCACCTTAACGCATGTGATTAGTATAAAATTTTTAACAAGTTATTTTTTTTAAGTCAAATTAATCATGCAAGTGCGTATGTCACACTGCCCTCCAGTGCCCTCCTAAATTAGGCTTTGACACACAATTGACATAAACGTGGTCGGCACAGACAGTCTGCAGCTGCTGCAAACTACTCCCTAACTTGCAGCAAATGGAATCTTTGGTCTCTTTTCTCTTCTAAGGTGACGTAAAGTACAAGTCACTATGCGGTTCAATATACGCAAGATGGTGCAAAGATAGCTGTACGTGTTTATCTGAAGGTTGACTGTGCACTGACGTGAGATTGCCAAAGTAGCCTACAGTAGTCTAGTCTCAAGTTCTTGTTAACATTTTGTCCTGCTCTGTGCAGCGATGAAAGAGTTTCTCTTTGTCATTATTTGCAGAATACAAGTAGCATAATGATGGTTGCTTCATAACATGGCATTTTTAAATCTGCTGATGGACATATTGAATGAGAAAAGGCCAGATAGATTTGAAGCAAAGGGAAGCGTGCAGAACTTGCGAGCCTGAGATACCCCTCGGTCAACCCTGGGCAAACCTGTCATAGACGACCTGTGCCAACTACACTCTTTCATGTTGGGTGTGAAGGAAACCAAGGAGTGCCACTTTGCTGAAGCCTGCGCTAACTAGCGGCATGTGACACTCCTTCTCAAAAAAATAAAGTAGAATTCTGAAACTTTAAATGTGTGATTGTGATTAATTGTGAAGTTTTCTATTGTGATTAATTAAAGATTTTTTTTTTTTAATTGATTGACAGCACTTATATATATATATATATAGATATATATCGATTGATTGTTGATATACACATAAAACATGGTTAAATAAGAAATGAGACATAAGACACAAGAAGTGGTTGTCATTAGTACACTACTCAGTCCTTGTCAAAGACACACTGTGCTAATATTTTAGAGGACAAATAGCACTGCAAATTCTTCACTTAGGTAATATTTTATTTGTTCATTTAATTTTTCAAAACTATTTTTCATAATAAATTTTTACTTTGAGGTCAATAAAGAATTGCCACAATCAAACATAAAATACTGTAGAAAAGAATAGCACGGGTATAAATAAAAAAATAAACAAACAAAGAATTCAGAATCGTGGTTAATCTTAGCTTTAGTTATTTTTTTCTTTGCTCCATATCCTCTTTTACTCTGGCTCTATCTGTGTGCAGTTCTTTAGCAAGGCTTAACAGATGGGAGAGTTAGGACAAGAAACAAACATAGAATGACAGACACGGTCACCTCTTCTCTCCTGCGTCCACCGTAGCGAATGGTGGGAAATCATTTAAGACCACTTTTGCGAACACATACAGTGACAGGGTTAAAGGTGTATCTCTCACATGGCTATCAGTCTCACACAGGATTGGATTCAGGGCGACAGGATGTAGGACTAGGCAGTGATTCCACCCATGACCGTAAAACACAGAGTTTGAATGGGACCTTAAATGTCATCTTTGCATTTGCTTGGTCAGGTGCGATTTACAGGTTGGGATTATCATATTTTTTTTGTATGTGTGTATAAAAAAATGTTGCAGAGGTTTGTATTCAGGGCAGAGAAAGTAACAATGCAACTCAAAATGTCATCTGCGGATGTCTTCATAAAACTGTCTATACCTAGCAACACTTAATAACATTTACTTGTTTTTTGTCCTTTTCATGGGTTTTATTAGTAAAAAATGGTTGAGGAGGAGCTGATATAGTTTGCATCATCTATACAACAGGCTATAAAACACCACTTTGTCACAGTCCAGAAAGCACATATAGATGTGGTTGTACTGTATATAAACATATGTAGTAAGATACTTTTGCGTGCATGGAGTGTTCCCAAATGATCACTTTTAGACACCCAAAGATTCGGCAAAAAATCACGAGCCATAGGTTTCAAAGCTGGAAAAGCTAAGGTCTCCATGCTCATCTGGGACTTGTTCTCAGTGCTTGACAAGTGTGCAGTCTCATTCATTTTTCACCAATGGCCATTCCCTTCTTTGCACCTTTGACAGGTCTACTAGCGGGCAACAACAACAGTTTGTGTTGGCGAGCGCTGCCACCACAAAAGGTGCAAATACTTTGGCTGATTTTCCTTGAGCCATAATGGTAGGTAATGTCTTAGTCTGCCCTCCTCTTTTGTGACCATTGAAATTCTTGCTCTCATCCCCAGCAAATGTTTTTTTGTGTGTGTGTGTGTGTGTGTGGTTGTTTGTGTGTGTGTGTGTGTGTTTGTATGCGTCATTATGTCTCTAAGCACATTGTCCATTTTTTCCACTACTTTTCTCATTAGGAAAAAAAAAACCCAGCAACACAAACACAGTCAACAGAAATGAAAACACTGACGGTGAAACTGTATTCCTCCTCTCTTGCTTTTCAGAAACAAGAGGAAGAGATTTCATTTTGCCAGGCTGGGGAATACTTGATACTGATATGGGTTTGATTTGGTAATTTGTGCGTCAGTCAAGGGTAAGTCCATGGTGTTATTCTAGCTGTCATGTATTGATAGGGGTCCACTCCCAGCTGAAGATTACTGTCTTTCTCCTGTGAAACTGTCTGTTCGGTTCCGCACTTTGATGTGGACAGTCCAGAGGGATTGACAAGAATGTTAAATAAAACTGTGTTTTATTCATTTTTTTTCCATTTTGCACTTTATGGTGTAACACTAGGTCTGATAAAATGAGGACTGAAGTGTTATTTTTTTTTCCCATCATCAGTGTTTATGTTTCGATCCATTTTTGCTTTGTTTTTCATAATTATGATACACATGTAGGGCCTTCGTTGGGGCTCGCCTTAAGAAATGTCTGGAAAAAAAGGTCCCCTGGCAAAGCCCCCTTTTCCCCCCAACCCCGCGCTGGTGTGACCACAGACGATCACACGTAGTACTCCTTGTCTTTGTTCTTCTTGCTCTTGCCAGAGCTCTTGGCGCTGTTCGCCGGCTTCTCTTTGACCACGGTGCCGTTGGACTGCGCCGTGTTGCTGATGTAGTTGCGGCTCTCGTCCACGCTGTAGGAGCCCTCGTCGCGATTGCGGTACTTGTACATGGCGTAGAGCAGGATGAGGATACAGAGGGCAGCCGCCGCCACGATGCCCACCACCATGCCTGTGGTGCTGCTCGACTCGCGGAACACCTCCGCCGAACCCACAAACACTTTCCCGCTAGGGCCCGTGGGGTTAGCTGCGAGAGGGAAAGTGAGAGGAGAAGAAGAGCAAGAGAGAAGGTGGACAAAAAGAAATGGGAGAAGGAGGGGTGGAAGAGAAAAAGACAAAAAAAAACACAGGTTAATGGCTTGAAGGACATGTAGGGCCTGGCTGCTGAAAAGAGGGGCTCACTGGCTATCTTGGTAGGCTTATGACAAGATTGCCGCTGCAAAACAAATCTCTCAGTACTAACACACACGCAGCCATTCTAGGTAACTCTTCGGCCTTCGTACCCCCGCAGTAGTTTTTTTTATATATATTTTTGATGTTTTTCTTGCTTCACATTTGGTTTATGTCTGCAATGCCTCGCTTGGAAATGGCAAATGAAGACACAGATATTCATCTCCCTCTAGAATGATAGATACCAAGGATTCTTTTCCTCCATGGAACCAAAAGACTATTATCATGATCATGATCATTTCCTGTCCCATTTAGGATACCAGCTACATTGCCATTCCTCACCACATCACTGGTGTGCTCTTTTACCTTCCACTACCAATGGTAAGCTGGGCTACATCTTCTCTTTGAGCGGAGATAAAAATAAAGAGAGAAAGGATATCAAAAGAAATGCTGGCCCTGTGCGCTCCCGTTTGAGAACAGACAGCACAATACCCGTGCCGTGACATGAAACTCAGCGGCCCAAAGCACTGAAGTGACTCATGGATGATTCAAAGACACACGGCACGTGCAAAACATGTCAACTGTGATGCAAATTGCAAGCGCGCGCACGAGTGTGTGTGTGTGTGTGTGCGTGCGTGTGTGTGTGTGTTGGGGGGCGAGGCGAGCGTTTGTGCAGGCACTGGTTCCTGCTCACCCACAGACGAATGGGGCTGGCCTCCCCTTAATGAACTCTAAATGTTTGATAAAGGGGGATTAATGTCTGAGCGGCCTGTGCTTTGGGATCCATTTGCCAGCCTGAATGGGAGGCTGATTACATATCAGTGAGCCCCCATTATGTACGAGAGTCATCCAAATTATAATCCAGCTCCCATCAAGTCTGATAGCTCTCTCTTCAATCCCCTCTCATTACTCGTTCCCCTCTTTCCCTCCGTCTCTCCTTCTCTCTCCCTCATTCTGTCTATCTTCTTCCACTAATGCTCTGCTCCGATAAAGCACTTTTCTATCTACTCATCAATTCATCAATTATCCCTCTCCACCCTGAGTCCTTCTTTTACATACACCATGGCGATGAAGTCTTGTTCACATGCTACCAGTGGACCTTCTTGTGATGAGACACCATGATAGTAAAGTGCTTTTTTATATTCAGCCATTTTTTTCTGTGCGCAAAAAAATATCTAAAAATCTTAATACAATACTAAAGGGGTACTTGTCTTGATCATAGTAACTGGGTTGTATGGATAAAGTACATTCATATATTCACATTACTAAATGCATGTGCATATTCTACATGTGCATATTCTTAATTTTCAAAAGGAATTTGACAGGCCCTCTGCACATTTATGACCCTTCTCTCTTCCACTACAGAAAAGAAGACAGGTGAAACGGAGACTTTTCCCCCCATCTGGTGTGTGTTTGAGTGTAGGGGGTGTATGTGGAGGTATGCTAACCAAGGCTCGCAGACTCTCAAGGACAAGGGTATGTCTGCCATTTCAGGATAGAGTGTGACTGAGTGTTGGAACAGATTAGCTGTGGCTGCGACAGGGCCCGTTATCCCTGTGGACAGGTGTGAAAAAAGCTTGCTCTCCACTCTCTGTATTCTTTTCAGGCAAAAAGCCCCCGGCTGACATCACTAGGCTCCACCTGCGGAGCCAGTCTCCATAAAACTACCTCAAAAATTCACTTTCAGGGTCAAAGCACTCCAGGAGAAAAAAAAAATCTTTTTTTCTCACTTGTACAAAGCAAATAATTTAATGTTGTACAAAACCTTCTGTCATTGGAACAGAGACTAGGAAGAGAAGAAAAAAACTCCCAGGGTTTTCAGACACACCAGGATTCAGTCACATGACCATGCCACCAAGTGCTTTGTAACACCACACCTCCCCCAGCCACAACCTCAAACCACTTCTTACTTCCTCTTCCTGTTCTGGGGGGAAGTCATGTGGAAGCCCCCTCTCCAGCCTGACTCTCACACCTTTTTGGAGTTTCAGAGCCACTGATTGGCCCCCTACTGAGGGAACCTGGGAGATTATCCGCTGGATACAACAGCCATCGGGCTTTCACTGACTTTGCCGGTTCTCAGCACCCCAGTGTCCTCAACCACAAACAAACCTCTCCACATGAATATACATGCAAAGCAGGGCTTCATTGTGTGTGTGTGTGTGTGTGTGTGTGTGTGTGTGTGTGTGTGTCACTCCACATGTGTGTGAGTAGGAACAGGGCATAAAAAGATTCATGCAGATGAATTCTACAATAGAAAAAGGCCTCTTGTTCCATACGCCTTTGCCTTGGGAGTATCCGCACTGCACAGCTCATTTGGACACGTTCAAGCCACATGTACTGTATGCAGGGGCTGCCTAATGAGTTGGAGAAGTTTCACTACACTGTGCCTGTGCTTTAAATGATACAAGTGTGCCTGGGACATACAACTGTGTGGCCACATACACATGCACACACATACACATACATACACACACACACACACACACACACACACACACACACACACACACACATACACACACAGACACACACACGTACATGAAGGAATTAAAGAACTTGATGCAAAAAAGGATTAAAAACACAATTACCTCCATTTGTGCAAATTAATTTCACCATAGAGAGAGAGAGATGTAAAGGGAGTAAGAGAGAGAGAGAGAGAGAGACAGAGAAAGAGAAAGAGAGAAAGAGAGAGCGATGAAGACCCTGGAGCGTAGCAACTACTTAAAGGATTAAAGTGGCCATCTCAATGTGCTGACATAGATATGTCTTTGTCCTGCATTATTAGGCTTCATTATGGCACATTTGCCAGTGCATCTATGTCAGTCCTCACCACCCCCGCTGGCCAGGAGCCTCTCTCTGTGAGTGTCTGTGTGTGTGTGTGTGTGTGTGTTAGGGGACGGGCATCCTTACGCGTCTGTTTTGGCTGTAGACCAGCCTGGTACAGGCACATTCAGCTTACAGTTATAGGGAGAAGATGGTCCAAAGGTGAGAGAGAGAGAGAGAGAGAGAGAGAGAGGAAGAGAGAGAGAAAGAGGGAGAGAGAGAGAGAGCCAGGGGAAACATGCTGGTGTCTCAATGACTCTGAAAGAATGACGTAACTGATGACAGTCATGGCTGAAGAACTGAGTGACGCCAATGCAGATGACTGATACTGTGGCTGAAACATTTTTAGTCTCCCTCACACTCACTCTTCTCTACTTCTTCTTCTTCTTCTTCTTCTTCTCCTTCTCCATTGTCATTCCTGTCCTCTTTTCACCCTTGTGCCAGCCGTCTGAGGCCTCCTGAACAGCTTCACTCATTAACTTCTCTCCTCCAGCTTTCTCTGCTCCCTCGCTTTCCATCCCCGCATCAGCCTCTCCCTGCCCTCCATCCTCTCAGCCTCTGCTTGTCTGACAGCTCTCCCCTCTTTCTCTAACGACTGCCTTAATGCCGAAGGAAGGGAAATGGGCCTGGCACCATGGCCTATACGTACGGGTGACAAGCTGGCAAAACCCTCTACAAGCACACACACACACGCACACATATGTGGAACAGTCAGGTGCAGTCCCCTATATCCCCATGACACGAGTGGCACCAGACAGAGAGCACATTTTATTGACTACTTATTCAGTTGTGTTACCATGGCTACAGCGAAACAAGACAACACCTAGTGATGAGTGTCATCTGAAATTTTGTCTCTCCAGTGGGGTGGGATGTGTAAGGTTGGGGTGTGTGTGTGTGTGTGATGTGTGTGTGTGTGTGTATGGGGAGGGTGGGGATTCGAGTTGAGGTTCCAGCTGTGGTCATAGCACTAACCTCCTCCACATCATCTTCTCATCTTCTCTCTAGCAACTCATCACCACTCTGTCATCATCACCACCCCATGGCCACCGAGCAGAGGATGGAAGGGGAGGAGGTGGTGGATAAGGGCCTGGGACGCATGTTTAAAGTAATGGCAGCTCTTATGAGTTCTACTCGAGCGTGCCCAAGGGTAAAATTAGACGGAGAGAAAACGACCTCCGAGTGAGTGCCGTCTCTCCAATGCGACGGCTCTGCAGGGGTTTGAGCTTGTCGGGAGAGAGAGAGAGAGAGAGAGAGATGAGAAGACGAGATGAAGGAAAGAGGGGTTAGCTGGGCGGAGGGACAGGGAATTTGGTGGGATGGCGGGATGCAAAAACCCACCCCTCCCATCCTGTCTTTCTCTTGTTTTGTTGAAACTTGGTCTGTCGCTTCCTGACCATCATAAAAAAAGCCCTGCTGTTTTATTCATGGGCTTTCTGGTTAAAGTTTCAGTCATTTAGTCACAACTCATTTCCTTTTGTGAGCCTGTCGGCTCTGGCTGGTGTTTCAGCAGGGGAGATGGATATCAGAATCCGGGTAAAATGAGACAGAACCTTTCTGCGACGCATCATGTGCATGATGTGTACTTGACTGGGAGGGAGTGTCTCTCTCTCTCTCTGTTTGTGTGTGTGTGTGTGTGTGTGTGTGTGTGTGTGTGTGTGTGTGAGTGTGTGTTGGGGTTAATGGGGATCCACAACGTGAGGGAAGGGACTGAATAATGCAAAAATGCTGTGAAGAAAATATCTGCCCTTTGATGGTGCGCTTGTGTGTTGTGTGTGTCTGTTAGTACAAATTTGTTCCTTTTCATGATATATAGGTATATCTACATATATATGTATGTGTGTGTGTGTGTGTGTAATTGTATATTTTATACTTTAAATTCATGATTTCACTTCCATTCCATCTCCATCCCCTTTGTATCTACGTTACCACAGAGCCCCCAGAAGGGATGTAGTAGTACCCCTGCATGCCCCTGCCCCATACCCCCCCCCCCCCCCCCCCTCCACTGGGAGTCCTTGTCTAATTTGCTGCTGTTTTTATACCAGGGCCCTGACAATGCTCTCCTGGGCTTCTCTCCCCCGACTCTCCCCCTAACCCACCTCAGCCTCTCAGCCTCTCCTCCCCCACCTCCCCTCGTCTTATCCACTTGGGGGAACGGATCAGAGGACTCCTGATATCATTGGGATTTAAATAAATGGTTGCCTTTTTAGAGACTATTTCTACTCGTTTGTCTTCATTGTACTGCAACTTTGCTGGTCCATTTGGATGGTGGCAAGAAAGAAGCAGAGGAGGGGGTGAATGAGTGGGGGTGTGGGTGTGGTTCCTTGTGGATTTAAGCAAGAGAGAACTGAGTAATACATGGATATGTGTGTGTGTGTGTGTGTGTGTGTGTATGTGTGTGCAATGACTACTCGGAGGTAATGGACCAAATAGGACTTATTATACTTTAATGAATAGACAATGTGCTGACTGACCCCCTTATATAGGAATTGATGGCTATGAATAGAAGTGTGTGTGTAGGTGTTTGTGTGTATGTGTGTGTGTGTGTGTGTGTGTTTGTGTCTGTGTGTGTGTGTTTATTAGTGGGCCCATGAGGGGTGGCGGAAGGTGCTTCATTATCACGAGCCCCATGCTTCATCATACACACATTGTGATATTGACTGCATCTTGTCACTGCGCCTCGAGAATGACACTTTATTTACGTCAGGCCATTGTGTTGACTGCAATCGATGACTTTCATCAAAAGAGAACATAATTAACAGGCACAAGTCATAGGGTAGCGCTTCACAGGGTTGAGTGTGAATCTCTGGGTTGTACTTCTATTGCAATTAAGGCCCTCCTGGGCTGCCTTTAGGGTTGGTGTCAGCCGAACAGAAAAGGAACTAGCCTTACTAATGACTAATTTCCTCCTTGGGAAATAATTTTTTCCAAAACTGACTGGTTTCAAAGGAGAAAGCTGAATTAGGTTACACTGGACAGAATTCTTTGCGCATGGAGACCTGTTGGTTTGTGTGAATTGCTATGTGTTTGTGAAGTTTGTAGTTGTGAGTTGAAGCACGCACGCACGTGTGTGTATGTGTATATGTATGTATGTATGTGTTTGTTTGTGTACGTCTATGTTTGTGCAAACCAGATACAGATATACTGTGGAAGTACAAGACCTCATCCGGGACAGCTTAACTCCACACCAGGGGTAAGTCTGTGGGAGTCCTCTGCAGTAAAAAGGAATGGGGTTTTAACTTAGCCAGCTCAGTGACACATTTTGTAATCTGAGTGGATTAGAGCCATGCTGTTGTCACATATCCCACTGTAATCGCCAGCTGCCAGTGTCCCCCATCCGGGGCGGATCAGCGGAGACAGGTCACTGTTTGGGGGCAACAGAACCTCCACCGCAGCGCCCTCACATCCTCCCCTGGTTCGTCAGGCAGAGGTATTAAGGCTAGCCTTTCCTTAATTAGCCACCCGAGTCCTCCAGAAGTGGTTCTGTTTCCTCCTGGGCCCACCCTAACCCCACCCTGCCTGAGCTGGGGCTGCTTAATGATGGACGTGCTCTGGGGAGCAGCCGTGTGGTCACTTTATTAAAGCTTGCTGACAGTAAGCTAGACATGCAGCTGACACAGCATTTATGTATACACACACACACACACACACACACACAGCAAAAACACATGACCACACACGTGCCGACATTGGCACACGCACAGACACACACACACACACACACACACACACACACACACACACACACACACACACGCACAAAAGTTCCAGTGATATGAATATGTTAACATGAAATCAGCATATGGTGACTACGGAATGAGCAGAGCCTTAAAGTACTAAAAATGCTGACACCATAAGTATGTTAACTTAATAAGTGTGTGTATGCGTGTGAGTTCACAAGCTGGGTGACAAAGGAATGTCGGATGTGAGTCCATGTCTGCATTACAGTAGTTTCTCTTGAGCCATTACGAACTAAAGATAGGCTACCACCAAAGGGCTTGGAGACCCAAAAGTGAATGTTTGGAGTTCAAATAGACAGCTAATTACCAGTTCAGTGTTGCAGCTGACACAGTGTCTTACACCTGGGAGGGTTTCTGATTTTTTGCTAGACTCTAAAGTGAAAGACTGGCCTCTCACACCTTCATAATCTCACTCTGTAATCTGTCTTTACAGATGAACGGTTTTGATGAGGAGCGTGCTGTTGTCATGGCAATGGCATATGCGCTCTGCCTTTTTGATCACAACAAACACAGTGCATGTGTTGGGACATCACAGGCCTACGTGTGGATCTGTTCCCATTACTCTTGACTGACAGATAATCATCAGTTTTGGTTTGGGTTTTGGAGTTTTGTTCTTTGTGGGAGTTTTTGTTGGGACAGAGAAAGGAAAACCAAATCTAGATGTTTGCAGGCTCTCGCTTCACAGCACAGCCTCTGGGTCCCTGCTTGTGCTGACCTGACAGGAAAACGCCAGTCCAAGATAAAGACCTCATTACTTTTCTGCACACGCGCCGCCCTCACAAAGGGTTATATGGGCCGATATGCGCTTTTTATGGGAGCTTACGCAATTTATTGGCTCATAAAAACAGGCTGCGCTAACTGCCTCGATTGGAGGGACGATTTCCCCTTTCTGTGCATGTATGCGTGAGCATATTTGCCTGTTTTACTTAGCTCTTTGTTTGAAAGAGACATTTTGTCCATTAACCTAATGAGAGCATTCATTAAGAAAATCATCAATGTGACTTATTACAGTATTTGAGCAAGCATTCAAGCATCCATAATGCAGAAGCCGGTGTTGAAGTTCTTTCACCAAGTCTCATGTCTGAGTTATTTCCCATCTCTGAGTATTTCAGGATCAAACAATCTTTAGAAATCACACGGTTTTATAAGGGAACTAAAACACCTTTCACCAAAATATACTGCTGGCCAGCCAGGGAACTTTTTTTCTGTTGTGTCCTTTTGAAGATTAAAAAGTGTTTATATATATATATATATATTTTCTTTCAGTGGTTCCTTTTGAAGATTAAAAAAAGGCTTGTAATTCTATCAGCGACATGGTTTGTGGCTTTGCTTCCTAGCTGGAGCATTTGCCCTCCCTGGTCAGACGCATTGAGCGCGGCCTTCACTGCGAGCCTTGGTTGAGCTCAGTGTTTTATTGCTCCATCCTTGACTCCGGCCCCGAGCCATAATGTGCATTTTACGGATCATGGAACACCCCCCACACACACACCCCCCCCACACACACACCCCTCCCCAAACCCTGCCAACGCCCCATCCCTGTTTCTTTATCCTAGCCAAGAACATTACCAAGTGTTTACAATACATTTGTTTTGTTTTATGTGTCTGCAAAAGCAATTGTTCCACTCTGGCCAGTTCAGGGTGGGGGGGAAAGGGGGTCGTTGTTGAAGAAGATGGGCACTCAACTGGAGGTGTTCTGAAGGACTATCTGGCATCTACGGGTGTCAGGAGTGGCATGGCATGAGACTGGACTATGATTCTTAAGTCTGACGATGCCCAGTCCTCACATTGTGCTTCCCAGAGTGCAATCCGTCACACTCCTTGTGGACTAATAAACAGACACATCGGGTTAGCATCAAAGTCAGCAAAAAGATGTTGCTGACATGAGGCTGAGATAGAGAGAGAGAGAGAGAGAGACGGAGATAGAGAGAGAGAAATAGAGAAAAATATCCAAAGAGAGGGAGAGTTAAAATATAATTGCCGGGGATAAATAAGGGGGGGTAGAGACTTCGGATAAGGCCTGACAGCAAAGCAGACATGAGCATGAAATCCTGTTTTCTCAGAGAACACATTTCATTAAAGCCGAGTTTGCCATGTGAGGCCTGTCGCGGCTAATCTCCAGAGAGCGAGCGATACAGAAAATGAACACAATTTGCAAAAATGCAGGAAAAAAAAACAAAAAAACGCTTCAGTCAATACATTGCTTTCACAGTAAGGAAAAAAAAACAAAACACCGTGGTGGAAACGGTAATTGTGAATGGACAGGGAACACAGGGATGGGAACATGGCGGCTTAATGCAGGTCCTCTTTCTATTTCAAATGTGCAACGTGGTCTGCCTCTATCAGAAGAGGGCAATGCCAATTCCTGACATCTGAGCCTCTCCCGGACGTGCATTTCCTGTGTTGTGTCTGAGTCTTCTGAGGGTAATTGCAGTGTACAGCTGATAGGCTAACATCACACAGAATGCAACTTAGTCTGCAGTGGGCATCAATGCTGAGGCTCAAGCAGAGAATGATTGAATAGCCTATTACCTGTGGGCAGTGACCTGTCACGCTGCCTGGTGTGTCGCGATTGTTTCATTAATCTTAGAAATACTACAAAAATATTTTATAGTAATATATTTATTTTCTTTCATGTGGAGGGGAATGTGGGACAGCAAGTGCTTGTCAGTGTCCACAGACAAATTCTGTGGATTTGTTTTCCCACATGGCATTTGATTAATCGAACTGACTCATAGAAAATCTTTTTCTTCCTCCATTACAAAAAAAATAAAATCACATAAGCACACATGAGATACAGTGGGTTCTTTGGAATCATGGGCAAAACAGGAGGACGAGCAGTGGGAGGAAAAAAACGTGAGAAAAATTGCAAATAATTAACCTTCACCTGCCTTGAAGCAATCAAAAAACAGAGGAGAGCGAGGTATGATTTATGTACTGCCACTAGCTGAGTATTCTCTCCGGTCTCCAGAGTATGCTTACAGTGTTAAGAGGCAAAGATGAATGAGTTAAAACTGGGCGATGGGATCACATATAATTAAGGTCTGAACAAATGATATTTACTTAATGTGTTTCTATTTGCGATTATGATTATGATTATGATAACTGCTAAATATAAACAAGCTGTTCCAGTTTCTGCACTGATAAAGGATGTGGCAATTGGGAGTCATGAATCAAGCGCATCATACATGTAAACACTCATTTTACAAACAGCAATTTCCTTTGAAGTGTGTAAAGATAAACACACAAACACACACAAACACACACACACACACACACACACACACACACACACACACACCCCTAGTATACAAAGACAAAAAAGATACCCTGTCGCTCAAGACAAAGTTTTTGCCCAGCGCGACTTGCCAATGGAGGCGACAGGATGGGAAGTCTATTTACTGTGATCCCGTTGAGTTGAAGTGGCTCTGCTGACCCTGGTGCCTTCCAGCCATGGCCTCTCCTTGTCACCCACTCCCAGGCTGGTCCGGCGTACGCTGGCACCCGGCCAAAAGCTGCCACCCGGCCAAAAGCTGCCACTCCTGATAGCAATCTCCGTCATCAAAACCGGCGGCAGGCTGGCTGAATCCTACCGCTCGTGGCCAGGGTGCTGACAGGCCGTCTCAGGGGCGAGTTCAAGTGCAGTGGCAGCAGATGTTGCCTTTTATCCATGCATCACAATGCTGGACAGTGGGACACAGTCGGCACGTGTCTGTTCTCTGAAGCTCGCTTTGGAGGCAGTGTGTGGTGTGTGGCGAGGGGGAGGGGAGCAATTTCTCAAGATCAGTAAGAGAAATAAGCTTTGACAATGATAGACAAATAAGAATCCCCTTTCCACTAACAATTGCATTATGCTTCTAGGTCATTTCCGCACAAAGCCTTGCTCACATCTTCAGCTATGGGCGGGGAGGTAGGGGGAACAATCAGACTCGCACAGCTGGCTGTCACTGCCTGGCCCAGATGTTTGTGGGGGATGCTGGGAGGGGGTGGGTTTAAAGGGGTCATCCTGACAGCTCGGCCACCTTGGTCATCACAGATCCTTTTCCTGCCTCTCTATGGTGCTGACGGGTGTGGCTAGGGTCAGATCTCTCTCTCTGCATCTGTTTTTGTGCTTGTGATGTGTGAGTGTGTCTGTGTGTGTCTGTGTGCGTGTACACTGTGTTTGCATTGTCCACTGTCCATCCACTCAATGGAGTCAACTCCCTCCGTGACTGGTATGAGTTAGGTCCATACCCACAGTACCATGCATGGGCTCCTTCAGTGAGTTAGGAGCAAAAAAGGGGGTTGTGGGGGGGTGGTGTCGGTGCTGGGCGTGAGGAGGCAAGGCGGTGGTGGTAGCCGAGATTCAATTTACTGCAGAGTGATCTAATCTGGGCCGTGCAGGAAGATTAGCCCGCTGCTGCGCAGTCGCCTCGCCGCGGTTCCGGCAGACGGGGGGAATAAAGCATGGCAATAAGTAAGCAGGACCGGATCGATATCGCTCGATCGCTGATAGCGCTGCCACGCCGGGAGTTTGCCATGATCTACGCATGCTGCGCTGACCTTGAGGCTCAGCGCTACTCGGAAGAGAGGAGAGCGAGCTGAGCTGAGCCGCTCGCTTTCTGCATTTAAAAGAGAGCTTTTGCGTGTGCTATCCTATAAGCGAGCGTCCTCGTCTTAGCTCGTATCCCCAGTTCATATTACACAGGTGCCAAGAATCAGAAAACAATAGGTTGACAGAGCCCGAAATTCTGATCCAAAGCTCAAAGTTGAACAACGTTTGGTCTTTGTACACAGTCCTATCTCTGTAAATGTAAAACAAACTTGGCTAAATAAGGCACAGCTAGGTTTTCAGCTAAAATATAAATAACCGTTTTTGTACAAAATCCTGGACCCTATCTTTAACTAAAGGTGTTAACATTTCTGACCTCACAGAGACAGAAATAGTCAGTGGTGTTGTCATGACTTTGGCCCGTTTGTCGACACTGTACAGAGGATTCTATCTGCGTTTCCGTGAAAAACGGATCACTTCAGCAGTATGTCGGAGAGGGGATTGGAGGCCTGCGGGGTAACCTGAGCCACCCGCTCAGAACTCACCGTGCAGCAGGCACCTGGAGCACCCAGTCCTTCACGGGCCGCTGAGCCATCCGACACACGGCATCGCCCACTCCACTGAGCGTGAGAGTGGGCCTGAATGTAGATATTAATCAGTATGTGGTGTTAGACAGCTGTCACCATGGCAGCTCCCACAGACGGTGTCAAATCACACTTATTGTGGCTTGAGCCCTCTTTCTCTATCTCTCTCTCTCTCTCTTTCCAGCTTCTGACAAAAGAAAGACAGTTTGGTTCATCGCAAGGGGTTTCCAGTGAATCTATAGCTTTGACACTGTTGTTTTTTTTTTTTTTTTCGAGCGCAGTGGCGACCTTGTCCAGGACACAGCTGCGAGACACCTCCTTACTTTTTTTGACGTCGTAAACAAGCTCATCAAACTGCGACAAGATAGACGTTTGAGGCGAACTATAGCATGGGCTTCAGACCACCAACCCCCACTGTCACCGTCACCTCCATAGCTCATGGGGAAAAGTGTTGGTTGTCTTTCAGGGGAGAGTGGGGTTTCACATAAGGGGGCAATGCTATTTATCAGCCGAGCCCACACATCCCCACCCCCACACCCCTTGTCGACAAAGACTGAGTCTGTGGCGACGGCCGAGACTGGCAGACGTTGCAGAGCCCAGGGGCCAACATTAATTTAGTCTGGGCTTCATTGCCGCCAACAGATCGATAGCGGAGAAGGAGAGGCCTTAAGTTGTGGCTCTTAATTGTGCTTCCTTCTCCCTCCTCAGGGCTGTCTGCATCTCATCTGAAAAGCTCTTTATTCTCTGCTCAACACCACAGGGAGCACTTCACACTCAAGCATGTCAGAAGATGCTGGAGCAACGTATTTCACAGTTTACATGCACAAAGAAGACACTTGCCATGCACACATTTGTATGCACATAACACATAAAACATATAGTATTATGTATTCATGAGTAGTTCTGTAGCTTGTCCTAACAGGCCTATGGGACGTTTTTGTTTATGGAAGTTGTAGGATCATCTGACAGCTGCTTTAAAGGACCAGATGTCTCAGGCAAAGAAAAAAGGCATTCATAAAACAGCGTATGCTTCTATGGTTGTTCTCACCACTAAAACAATCATGGGTGGAGTGGGCCCTCTCGAAAACCCACCATCTGAAAAATGTGTCCTACGCACTGTAATCTACAGTACATAAAACAATGTACAAATTAACTACAGTGTTAGCTTACGAGTACATAATAAATGCTAATGATGGTACCCCCTCAATAAATCTCTTGATCTACACAGCGAATTCTAATTAAACAATTAGATTAGTATGCAGGATGTTCCAGTGCTGAGTAAACAACTACCACTGCGCTTGTTTGCAAACATCTCACCAAAATACAGATCTCTCAAAAAGACATGCTTTGCGAAGGGATAAACTGATTATCATTTAATCCGGCTCATATTTCTTGTGTACATGCCTTAAATACATATTGTGTGTCTTGGTGGAGTTCCCTTTCTCTTTGGGAGGGCTCAGGTAGGGCTGATAATGCATGGAGACAGCGCATTTGACTGGACTGGGGGGCTTAAAAAAAAGACATAAAAACTTCTGATGTAATGCAACATATTGTCTGTCTGATCTTCTCTTAGCTCGCCTTCAAAGGAGCTCCTTCTCTCCTCGCTCTACCTGTCATTCCATCCATGGGTTCGCATTCTACCTGAGAGTCGCACTTTAGTGGCGTGCCAAAGTGTGTTTGTGTGTGGGGTAACACTTGCAAGAGGTGTTTTTTTTTTTCAGGGTGGGGTAGGGAGGAAGCACGAGTGTTGCTGTTGTTGTTGTTTTCTTTGAGAGCAGTGTACACAGCATTGACAACACACCTAACGTGCACGTCAAGTGTAATCAGCTCACATAAACAACACCCGTGCACCCATGTGCGACGGAGACAACGGAGCTTGACTTGCTCAAGAATGCTCTCTCTTTCTTTCTCCTTTTCTTTAGCTTGCTCGCTCGCACGCTTGTTGCTGCCGAGCATAATTAATGATGACGGGGAACCGCTAGGCAATACGTAGCACTGGAGTGGCATCGGAGGAAGTGACTGGAGCTTGTCTTTCCACACACAAGCAGCACCCATGCAAAAACTCACCCTATTACCGTCATACCTGTACCTTCCGTCTCTTTTCAGGACAGAGAGAGAAATCAGAGAATAACACACACACACACACACACACACACACACAAACCAAAAAAAAACATTTATCGTGGTTGTAGCCTCTTTGTCGACTCTGAGAGGGTATGGAGAAATAAATGAAGGAATAGAAGACTGGAGACTGGAAGAGCTCATCCAGTCTGCCAACTCTCTCAACGAGACAGGGAGAGGCTCAGGGCTCTGTACTGTTAGGGTTGGGGAAGGGGGGTAGACTGGTGAATGTGGGAAACAGGGGTTGGGGAGTGGTGCATAGGAGACAAGGCCGTAGAAGTGATCTTAAAACACACAGGACAGACACATACAGTGACACACCTAGTGGAGGACACACGTCAACAGATCCATTTGACAGACCCACTGAAAGACACAGCAACAGACCCAATTAATGACACAGCAACAGGCCCAGTGAGAGAGACAGTGACACATCCAGTGAGAGAGAGACAGCAACAGATTCAGTGAGAGATAGACAGCAACGGATCCGGCGAGATAGACAACGACAGACCCAGTGAGACAGACACAGCGACAGACCCAGTGAGAGAGACACAGCGAACCAGCCAGAGAGAAGTAGTAATAAAAAGGAGATGACTAACCTAACCCACCTGAGCTCGGCTCGCACGGGTCGATGTCCTCGTCATCGCTGTCGCTCGGGCACTCGGCCGAAGCCACCAGCAGGTCATCTGTTGTCTAAAAAAAAAAAAAAGACACAAAAATGCAAACCCGTTAACACAAGAACGGAATACAGACAAACTCCAAAAACTACCAAAGCGTATAAAAAGGTCTACATATCAAGGAGCAGAAACTTGGAGGGAAGTGAAGAAATTAAAAGCATCACCTCTGGTGCCAAAATAAGTGACATTAGCAAACACCTCAAGTTTTAATTAGCACACAACTGCAAACTATCCAATAAAGCTGTGGTAACCCTCTGCAGTCTTCACCTCACAAGCAGAATAAATGGCTGGATAAAGAACAGTGATCGCTCCGGACAGACTGCAGAGCCCTCTACTAATGACGGGTTACCTCTAGGGATTTCGGATTACCTGTAGTTTACTAAAGACCCAGGTGGACAACCCTACCACAAATTCTTTCCAATCCTTCATTAATCAACTGATGCTAATTTGCACGCATCAGTCTTTTAACACCTCAGTCAGGTAGATTAGGTGACGAGCACATGGTAGGACTTCCAATCCTCTGAAGCCACCTCTGCCTAATGACGTTGTAAGCTGTGTGCAGTCTTCTACCAAAACCCTTCTCTCTCTTCCTTCTACATGACAGAAGAGTGTGAATGATGAAGGGCGGTGGAGAAGAAAGAAGACAGAAGAGAGGGAGCAGGGAGCAGGGTAGAGGAGGACCTTATTTTTCTTTCTTTTTTTTTTTTTTTTTTCTCCATCCTTCATCTGTGTACCCCCAAGCCTGAGGAAGTGGTGCGAATGTAAATTTCATTTGTTGTGCATGAGGCTGATATACAGTGTCGTCTGTCCAGATGGCGTAGCCAGTGGATCCCGGAGTGCCACATCCATCACTCTGCCCATGTGATTTGTTTTTCCTGGCGGGAGATCCTGGCACTCGCCACTGACAGGCAGAGGTGCAGGAATCGATACACCCCCTATCCCTCCCTGCTACAACCACCTCCAACACGTCCCCAATCCCTTTGCCTTGCATGCTCCTCTTACATCTC
>PYXC01000678.1:700000-732500 GCA_015244755.2 Tenualosa ilisha | reverse complement strand
TTTTGTGTTTTTTTTTCCCTTTCTCTCTAGTCTATGCTCTTTGAAAGGCCTCGACCGGGATGATGAATGCTCTCTGGCACATGGGAATGTCTCTTTGGAAATAGGCTGAAAGTCACCCGGACGCTGAAGACATGGTACAGCTCCAGCTCTGTCACCCAAACGAAGCCTTCACTAGAATGGTGTAGTCTGCTCTGCACGCCCTAGTGTTTGCTTTAGGTGTCTACTTATCCACCTACACTGTTGCAAATGTGCTGCTGACCAGTGTAATGTAACCTTTAAACCTTTGTGGAAAAAAACATTTAGGAAACATGCCCTCAGTTTACAGGTCACAGGATGTTTGGGGGAGAGAGATATACATATTCATATTTAACCTGACCTTAACTGGATGGGTTAAGACCAAAGCCATTGATTTTCTAAAGGCTTGGTGCGGAGATAGCATTGTGGGAAGACCATGACCTGAGGGAAAAAAAATAAACCCTGTGTGCAGGAAAAAATAAATAAAATGGATTTCTTACATTTTATTGATGTAGAAATTTAAAGCAGACGTTATCTAGAACCATCAGTTTCCTGTCTTCAGTGGACATCCACTATACAGAGTCTCAGAGCTGGATTCACTAATGTACATTTGAACCTCCACACTGAAGTAGAAATGGACTGGATATGAACATTCATTAAGTACAAAAGTGAAAAAGGTTGAATTACTGATGTGCTGTGCACAGCCGTGCAGACTCCATCCATGGTTGCTGGGTTAGTCCATCCGTAGTAACAATTGTTTTTTTTTTTTCAAAAAAAAGAAAGAAAAGAAAAGAAAAAAAAAATGTCCATAGGGTAAAGCTTGAGGGCATTGCTGCAAAGACCGCACACTGCACTTCACATGTTACCATAGAAACTCACTCAACACACTACTGGGGGGAAGCGAGAAAAGTTTTGGGTACTCATGAAAAGTCTACTCTAAGGGCTCTAGCTGTCTGCCAGGCAGCTTATTAAAAGTCAACATTCAGGTTCTTGCTATGGCAGAGATGGGATGCAGAGATGTCTGAGGCTGTGCTTAGCTGCCTGGCTATTTGCTGATGATTAGATCTGATGGTGATGATTTGATGATTGGCAATCTAATCATGTGGTATCAAGGGCCCAGTTACATCTGCATGCTGGTTGTTATTGTAGTTAACATAGCAGCATTTATCCCACGGGAGCTGGGGTGTGGTTCCCTTCTTGATTGAGGATGCTGATCAACTATTTTTCAAACATGAGGGTTATTACTTTTTCCTTTTTTATTCACTCCACCACATTTGCATTCAAATGCACATCCTTCAAACTTGCTACCATAAGATCTATTCATAACAAAACTGTCTATCTTACGTCCCTCAGTATTCAAGGCTCGTACTGGGAATCTTCAAAGGAAACTTCACATCTTGCAATGGTCTTTTTAATGTTCTAGAGCTCTATGTTGACATCCATGACATTGCTATTATTATTATTTTTTTTAATCACTTTACATCTTACTTTAAAAAGTAATCTCTTAATATCTCATTGGGTACCTCTGTGCTCTGCAGTCCCCTCTGCAGATATGGACACAGCAGGCCTGTTGTGAAGTGTCCTTCTGCACTGAACTAAACTGGGTTCAGAGAGAATGGATAACTGAGAATGGCAATCACAATTGACTGTCAAATGAACAGCGTGGTAGACAGTGAATTCCCTATATTGTTCCTATAAGACAGCTCCTATAAATGGTCTCTATCTGTGATGGCAACAGTGTCCAGAGCAACCAACTGAAAGCACATCTTCATTATAATCTCAAAAAAATCTGCCACAAATCACAATTAAAATCAATGTGATATGTGGTTAAGTGATATTTCCTATAATTTAGCGCTAGACCTTATTCCTTTCCCAGTGCAAATCTGGCATAATTTTTGGCCATAAACATTTGAAATGAAGTATATACAGAAAGTATTAAAAAGGTCAGCTCAGACAGCTGTTTGGTATAGCCTGACTTCCGTCTGCTCTCCTGATGGCGAAGAAAGTTTTTTCTCCCCTTTATTTAACACTGAGCAGCTGTTGTCAGACCTGAGGCTTAATATTAACACATGAGAGAAGGAGAGACAGAGAGAGAGAGAGAGAGAGAGAGAGAGAGAGAGAGAGAAAGAGAGACAGAGAGAGCGAGAGTACAGTTTGGAGCCTCAGTCTCCCTCCCCAGACACCATCTTGCTCTCGACTGCCATACATCTTCCGGCAGGCTACTGTCACTGCACACAACACCCTCTAACGAGGTACGCAGGAGCTGGCCTCCAAACTCCCCTGCCTCAGCTGGCCACTGCAGCAGGAGGAGGGTACATGCACACGTGCGCACGCGCGCACACACACACACACACACAGACAGATAGACAGAGACACACATACATACATGCATATACACATGCATACATACATACATACATATGTACATACATGCTGCCTAAAAAACCCTTCCACACACAACTTTACCAGCCAAAACTTTAACTGCCAATCAAGATAACAACCTCTAAGCACAACACAGCTAACACATCACTTCCTTTGCCATTCAACACATGGAGAGCCATTTCCTAGTACGCTTGTAAATATCTTACACTTCAATTCAGTTTGGGCAGTGCCAGTCTAACATGAATAGAGACATAGAGAGATAGAGTTTGTTTATGCACATTTGTTCCTTGTTATTCATCGTTGGTGGTGTGTGTGCAAACACGCCTCGTATCCCATGACAGTCTAGTAATGAATTTCTCACGATAGCAAGTAGCTGCAGGAGAAGAACAGGCGAAGGGTAGAAATCTTTTTTTTTTTTTTTTTTTTTAAATCCCTAATTATTTCCAAGTTCCACTCCAAATAATTTTTGTTTCCCACTATTCTCCGTCATCTGTGCTGCCTGAGCGCCATTTCCATTTTATGGATTAACACAGTCTGCATGGAAGATGAGCTGTCATGACGGAGCGCTAAAATAGACATGGGAAGAAGAGGAAACATACGGTGCTGATTGGAAAGAAAAAAACTTTCTTCCCTAAATATACAGACAGTTTTTGAGACTTGTGTGCCGGGGCTGCTAGGTGTGGTGGGGTGAGGTGTGTGTGAGGGTGTGTGTTTTTGTGTGTGTGTCTGTGTGGGCGGGGAGGGCGGGGGCGGGTGGGGTGGGGATGGAGTGTTTGGCTCTGTACTCCCTATAACATTTCTGCACACAACACATTTCACAGTCGAGCGGTAACAAGAGAGGTCTAAGGCCTAGAGGGGTAGAGGGGTCTAACTACACAGTGTACCACAGACATGCTGCATCGGCGGACGAGAGAGGTAACCAAGTTTCTATAATGAGAAATGTGAGAGACAGAGGTGTGTTTATGTGTGTGCGTGAGTGTGTGTGCGTGTGTCTGAGTGAGAGAGAGAGAGAAAAAGAGAGAAAGACAGAGAGAGAGAGAGAGAGAGAGAGAGAGAGCAGACAAGTTAGGAGGAGAAGGAGAAAGGTAGACACACTGGAGGGGAGAGGAGGGAGAGATGGAGGAAAACAAAGTGACATTGAGAAGAAAAAGTGAGAGAGATAGACAGAGAAAGAGAGAGGGAGAGGGTGCTGGGGAGAGGGGGAGGGGGGGCGATGGGCTGCACGGTTTTCTTGCCGTTAATTAGAAGGCCGCACAGCTGAGTCTCCGGCACCAGTCCTCACACCCACACCACTCATTACGGCCGCTTTTGAGGGACATGCACCACCAGGGGACGACTCCTCTCTTCCGCGCCTCCTTCAAGGCTTGGCTTTGCCAAACACACATTTTTTGCCCGCTACCCGCAGGACTCGTCTCTCTCTCTCTGTCTTTCTCATTTTCTCCTCCTGGCATTGATCATGTTCAAACAGTTTTTTAACGTTCACACACACTCTCTCTCTCTTGCTCTCTCATAAACACAGTCATAAACACCCAGACTAGAATCTGGGACGCTCATTATGGGTGACCACACGCAAGCAAAACATTCATAAAACCTGGAACCCAGGTTGGAGCCTGAATGCTTCCATTGCCTTCGACTATAATTATACTGCATAGCCAAGGCCATCGAAATAACCATCTAGCAGTACCTCTCAATTGTGATTGGCAAAAACACAATTTTCTTAAATTTGACAACTGTATCCGTGTGTGTGTCTGTGTGTGTGTGTTCTGACAGAGGCACAGGGCTCGTGGACATTGAAGCAGTCAAGAGTTCTGCTTAATTGCTATTTTTCCATCTGTATTCCCACAAAAACTTACATGCTCTCTATGACAAACCCAGGACCTATTTTTAATGCAGTCTGTTACAGTTACAGCTAGGGAGTTGCTTATAAACTCAACTGTCATTCTCTCAGTGAAAAGACACACACACACACACACACATTACGAAATGTTGTACTTTGGAGCAACTGTGCCAAAAGTAAAATAAATAAATAAATAAATATAATGCATTGAAGTATTGATTTAAAAAGGCTGAAATACCAGCGTATATAAAGGCACCAGATTGGATACACACCTAATAGAATCACCATCTGTTTCAAGATGCACTCAGCAAACCATTCCTCTCTCTGTTGCTTCACATGGTGCAATAAAGATTGATTGTGTGAAAAAGAACCCAGTTTGAGTGAGTACTGCATTGCAGAATTTTCCCTCTACACTGTATGGACAGCCTTTAAAAAAAAAAAAACCCTGCCTCTGACTCTGTGTAGATATCCTGCTCTTGTTCTCGCACCAGTGGGCCCTCTCTTCCTGCTGAAAACATGGTGCTATTAAATGAGTGTCAGCTAGGGCGCTAGCCTACATCGTCAGCTAGAGATGGGTTTGTGTGTTTTCTCTGGTGGCCCCAGGGTGTGGGGAGACGGGGCTGCAACCTCAGGAGTGGCTGCAGGGGTTAGGAGGACGCTGTTAGCTCATGATCTTCCTGTCGTAAAAATATCTTGTGAGCATGCAGCGACACACACACACACACACACATACACACTTACATACACACACACACACATGCAAACATGCACACAGAGTGACTTATTTACCACATATGCGTCTCTTTTCAAATTTTTATCCCTGAGCGCAGTGAAATAAAGGGTCTCACTGACACATCCCACAATGCACCTGTCTATTCATGATTTAGAGCACATGTGTTGCACGTATCCTCTCTGTCCATAGATGTTTCATGCACAAAGAACAGCAGGCCCCTCTCTAAATCCCCACCTTGTCCCCCCCCCCTCCCTTTCCACAGTTCTCATATATGACATTCCCCTGCAGTCTCAAGTGTCTGCTGCCACATACCCACACCTCCGCCTTTCACTGCTACCTCGAATATAACACCTTCTCCATGCCTTGATATAGGAGCTATCTGAAATCGAATCTGAAAGTGAGGACCATCTACCCGATGGCCTCTGAACCAATCTGGGTTGATTGTCGGGTAGGGGATGCTTGTAAGTGAGATGATCCACTGGGGGCATAACACTATGGGAATGACCAGAGGGGGCTGCCCTTCACCTGTAATAAACACGGGCTACCGCAATGTGCACCCCAATCCCCCCCTCCTCAGATTGGAGTCTGGAGGTGTCCTATGGGGATCTCCTGAGTAGAACAGAACAGAACACTGCCACAAGGTCAGCATGACAGCATATTATTAAAAGACCTTCATACAGCTGCAAGGTTAAATAGCAAAAGTGTTTATCTTATAAAATAAAAACAAAAAACATGGAGGAGGAGGGTCCTCCATGTGGGCAGAGCATCAAACATGCTAAAGTATAAGAATGACAAGACACTGGTCAAGACTAGAGAAGAATGTACATGATTTCTATTCTATATAGCAGATGATGGACTAGTAATGCAAAGGAGCAGCAATGGCAAGGCTGTCTGTCTCTGAAACACTAATAAATACTATTATTACTCTGATCATCATGTAGACTGTGCTTTGTTCAAATGGGTACAGCCGAATCGATTTCAAGTTTAATCACCAACAGCCAACCGCCATGATGTGACTGTTTTCTTTTTCTATTTTAAAAATTTCATTAAAATGTACAAAGCAATGGCATGGACAAACCTGAGCAAAATGAGACTGAAATTGCCTAGAATAAATGATCTTGTCTGTAGTTTAGTGTCATATAATTTTAGGACGTGATTAATGGAGGGGTTTAAAATGAAGCAAGAATAGAAAAAAGAAAAGCAGAAAATGAGAATTTCAGTGGCATCAGCCAAAAAGTTTGAAGTGTGAGAGGATAGAAAAACGTGATAGCACAGAAAAAAATAAAAGTGTCAGAGAATCTGAGGGAGAGAAAAGCAAAAAGGAGAGAAAGATGTGAAAATGTAATGCACAAGGGAAAGTCAGAGAGACAGAGACAGAGAGAGGGGGGGAAAAGAGAGGGGGGAGAGAGAGATGTAGCAGAGGATGTGAGAGACAAGGAAAAAAACAGTGATGCTAAGCTTGCCCACAAATCATGGGCTCCCTGACTCTGCCTCCATTTTGACATGCGGTCCCAGTCCCTGATGGGGCGACAGTGCCAAATTTGTCATCCTAATATACACTTGGGCCAGGCTGGAGATTAATGGATGCTGGCGCGCTTCGCACGCTCAACCTCTGCCTAAAACATGACGATGGAAGGGAGGGGAGAAGCACCTCTCCTTTTCTCTCTCTCTCTCTCTCTCTCTCTCTTTCTCCCATCCGTCTCTTCACTCTCTTCCTCCCTCTCCTAACGACGGATGAGCATGCAGGTGCTAGAGTGTCTGTGCCCTCCTCACGCGTTGCAGGAGTGGGTGACGACGTGCCAATGGGCTGGTTAGCTACACGCACAGCAAGCCTATTCAAGCGTGGATTTCCTGCAGCAAAGTGAGTCAATGACAAAAAGGGTGTCATTCAGGAAGCTGTGCTACGACTGAGAGGGAGACAATGGCGATACGCCGCTGTCTATCAATGGGCGCGAGTGATGTCTCTTCGGCTAAGTATTCTTCAAAGCTCAGTATTCAGTGAAGTCTTTTCAAGTGATGCTACTGAAATTACATTTAATAAAGTAACAGCCTTAAAATATTTGGGATAGCAATATGACATGACTATCTTGACTCTCATTTGGAAATGTTTAAGTAATGTTTAAGAACAGTTTTTTTTTTCACGCCAACCATCTTGTCTCTTCCTCTCCTTTTTCTGTAGATGACAAAAGAGACAGGATGCAGACAAGCAGAGACCTGGTCTGACCTCGGGGATGAGAAGCATTGACAAGAGATTTTGGGCTAGCGGCAGAGTGATGAGAAAGATTAATGGGGTGTGGATCGGAGGGGACTTCAGCGACTCCTGCACTGATCTGTGGAACAGCCAAGTCACTTCGCTGACGCTGACGAGGGACGGGGGGGCGGGGCGGATGGGGGAGGTAGGCAAGAGAGGAAGAAAAGGAAACCTTGCGCACACACACACACACACACACACACACACACACTATCACATGATATCATATCTCAGTGACCAATCATGACCTGTGAGACTGTGAAATGACTACAACTCTGCAGTTGCACTTACATGTATGTGTAAATGTGTGTTTGTGTTTGTGTGTGTGTGTTTTTGTATGTTATCTTCTTTTCTTTCCCCTTCACTCACTTCCCTCATCCTTCTCGTCTTCTCCTTTAGCATCTGAGTGTACACGTGTGTGTGTGTGTGTGTGTGGGCAGGGATCGGGTTGTCAATTGAGAGCTGGCAGACTTACGTACATGGGTGCAGCAGGACTGAAAGCACACAGCTGTATGGCAGAGAGAAAATACATCAACTCTCTTTCTCCATTCCACAAAGGCAGGATGTGGCACAATTAGGAACCTGCCTGCCTAGTGACAAGACCTCATGCCTGTCTCCTATTCATTTCCCCTGAGATTTGAAACAGTGCTGTGCTATGCAATCATGCTCACAGTTCAAATTGGAACATGGTATAATTGCGGGGAATAACAAAAAAATCTACGTTTAAGGGAGCGAGAGAGAGAAAGAAAGAGAAAGAGAGAGAGGGAGAAAAAACTTCTTCCATCTCGGTATTTTCTACGTCTTCCGTCGTTGTCTTCTTCCAATTTCTGTCTGCCATGTGGGAGACAATTTGGGGCGGCTGATCACTAATCACACCCAGGGAACCGGCCCGCACAATGAATTATTGATGTGATGGGCATAATGAAAGATAGCAGCGTCACTCATGGTGCCATTACAGCGAGGGGGTCCCGGCGACCAAACAAACAAACACCAACAGGATTAATTAGAGAAAATAAAAATGTGTGTGTGTGTGTGTGTTTTTATGTGTGTGTGTGTGTGCATGTGTGTGTGTGTGTGGTGGCGGTGGTGGTGGGGTGGGTGAGGGATAGAGAGATAACAATTGTTTTGTACCAAGGACTGCATAATGAGACTAGGGACGGGGAAGTCATCCAGTGTGTTTGAACAATGGAAAGAGCAGTGGTATCGAGGCAAACAAACTCAAAACAGAGCAGGCAGCAGGGATGGAGTTAAGAACAATAAATCAAAACCCAGAGAGAACTGCTAACAGGAAAATCAGGCCAGATCTTTTTTTTTTTTACTTTTAGCCACTTATAAACGTAAGCAAAGGATTCTTAAAAGGTAACATCTGAAGCTAACACAGTTTTATAAGCCTGTTTTAATTGGGCCGAGGCCATTATTTTGCACGGTTTAGTTTGATTAACAAAGCATAGCAAAGGTGCTCTGGTGGTTTGAAATGAGTGTTTCACTCATTTCACACTGTGTGGAATGGCATATCTAGGCGTCGTCTGTTTCTAAAACTGTCCCTTGAAGTGAAGAAACAGACAACTCTATATTTAAGCACAATTATTACAGAGCTTCAAACTAAACAAGTTAGAAAGTGTACTTCATTTGCTTGAGAGACTAAAAATGCTAATCCCATATCAATCTGCTCAGTCAAGATATAGTTTGTTGCCTACAAAAAAGACTGACTGATTGCTGTTCCTTGAGCTTGAACAAACTCTACTTAACTGATGGGCATTTGTGTGGAATATGTTTACATAAGGAACTAAAGGGTTAGGGTGATTTATTTTCATGTGTGTATCCAGGCCAAGTGCTAGTAACAGTTATGTATGCAGCATGAGGGCTTTATAGTTTGGAGACTTTTTGGTTTTCCGTTGCCAAATAGGCAAGACGTCACGGCTTTCTTTCTTAAACAAGCTCAGCATAAAAGCACAGAGGAAAAACTATGAAAAAAAACAAAACAAAACAAAATAAACATATTTTAGCGGACCATATGGTTGGGTACTGAGGCAGCCTGTTGGCCAATCCAAGCATAAAAGGGAATGGCTATGGATGTAGAATAACACCTGAAAGAGAAAATTAGAGTAAAATAAGCTTATTCTTTCATAAAACAACAACCTCCACACGACTCCACATGAGTCTTTGGATGTGACGGGCAAGCATGAGGCATTGTTGCTATTTCATGTTAATGAATGCCACTGAGCGCATTTTTATTTTTCTCTTTGTCATTCCCAGACTCATCAGCAGATGCCATCCCCCCATGCATTCCCTCACTGTAAGAAACAATGACCAACCAAGCTGATGAAAACTCTTCGACCTCTCCCTCCAACTGTCACAGAGGTGACTACTCACTCTGAGATAAGCCCTCCTTAATGATCCTTAATGGCATCTCTTTTCTAAAGAAGCCAGCTGTCAACATATAGATTGAATGAACTTAGCTCAAATGAAACCACACACACACACACACACACACACACACAAACTCCATAGGTAAAAAAAAATCCTTAAAATGTGGAGTTCTTTATCAAGTGCTGGCTGCCGCCCAAATGATGTCCTTTAGGTGCATCCACTCATCAAACTGCCAAAAGTCTTTGATGGTGACAGTGGTGAAGTGATGGTACTCGGTCTCCACCGCATCAATCAGTGGAGCTGCTCCCTGTCCCTCCCTGCCCCTCATCCATCTGCTGTCAGTCAGACGCACGGCCCCCTCAACACTGGCGCTCAGTCTAGTTCAGGTTCAGCCCAAACAGTTGGGACAAATCAGGGTGCACAGAGGTGCCAATTCACAGCACATGAGGTGTGAGCACAACTGATGTCATTCGACATGCTAGATTAGGGATAATTGCATGCTTGTGATTGTGTGTGGGCAAGGAATTCATGCATGCATGTATGTACAGTAAGTGTGTGTGCTTTCTTTTGGGTGTGTTTCTATGAACGCTTCAGTGTATTTTGTTTGTGTGTGTGTGTTTTTGTGTGTGTGTTTGTGCATGAGTGAATATACACATACTCTGTGTTTGTGTGTGTGTGTGTGTGTGTGTGTGTGTATTTCTACCCAGCAGTGAAGGGCAGGTTTAATCATCAGGCCCAGAAGGGGGACAAGATGATGGATACACTCTGTTGCCCGCCGTGGCCGGCTCGGACTCGGGGCCACCGCAGGTCTCTGACATCACTTCCCCCGTCATCCATCAGCTCCTGGCCACTGTGCCCAGAGGCCAGCCCTTGAGCTCCAACCCTCTCCCACCCCCACCAACACCACCACTCCCATGGACCCCATGCCTGTGCCGCCTGGTCCAGGTGATGTCACCTGGCCAGGGCTAGCCCAGGGAGGAGCGTCCTCCGTGTGGAAGGAGCATAGAGGTGGTGAAGGACAGGAACAGACATGTCCCTAATTCACCCTAAACACACACACAAACACACAGACACACACACACACGCATGCATGCACACACACGCACACACACACCATCATCAGATATTATGACATTCATATTGATACTGGATACTGAACATTTCCTTTGGATCTAATCTGATTTAGATGAAAATGAATATACTGTATGATTTGCTGTAGATGAATGGATAATACTGCTAACTGTGCTAGTAACACTATGCAAGTTATTGTATTTTAATAACATGTCGTAATTATCATAGTATAACATGGGAAATCATCAAAGTAACATGTACTATAATACAATACCTTTCAAAATGTATAATCACAAGAAATTTATCAGATGAACACCTATGACTGTCACTCTAATACTGGCATGGAAGAGAGAAATGAGAAGATTCAGATTGACATAGTTTGATTGCATGTGTTTCCCTTGCTTTTGCTTCCATTAATAGTTATTCCTTATCACACGGCAAACCATGCAGAACAGCCTCCCTTCCCCCGGGAAAGAGAGCCTGGGCAATGGGAAACGGGCCTCTGCCCACAAAACTTTTTAATCATTTCTGCCATTCCTGCTAATTGTGATTGAGACTGAAACATCTGTGCTTGACTTTGGTGGTCTCTGCGGTGACAGCACAGTGAAAGTCGGCATGACAAATATGCTACGCGTGTCTAAGAGAACAAACAATAATAGACTTCCTGTCTGTCTCACTTGCCACCCATCTGATGCGCCTTGTCTGTGTTCCTAAGGCTGTATGACGTACATACCAATGTTCTGATTCATTTCATTTACATAATTATGTATCAAAGATGGAACAATTACAGGGCCATGTTTCTACTCATGTAATGTGTTAATCATGACTTATAATGCACTTTAGCATTGACGTGTCTATTTAATGAAACTTTTGAAACTATAGTGTTTTCTGATGTGGCCACAGATTTTGAATTACATTACAATGTGCCCAGGGGAAACATATCTGGCTAACACAGTGCAAGGGGTAGTACTGTGCCACAACAAGGCACAAGCTTCAGAAATCAGAGAAATCAGAATCAGAGAGAACTCATGGTTGCAGCCACAAACAGAATCCAAGGGCATAAGGTTGAGCAAAGAGATGATATTGATTTTTTCCACAAAATGGATTTTTTTTCACCATTTCTCCAAAGAAAACTGAAACAAAGGCAATGCCAACTGATGTTTCAATATTTTTTTTTTAAAAATCTATAATTGTCATATAACTCATTTATTTATTTATAACCCATTTATTTAAAACCACACGTTACATATCTCAATACTGCACTGCACATGTAAATAAGACTAATTCATGTGATGTAACAGATGTCAAAATGTGGATGTACAAATGATGCCTGTTATGCAATGCTTCCTCTAATAACCTAGCTGAGCAGCGATCTGTGATTTAGACCTCACAAGCAGAGAGGTCTACAGAGCGTGGAGACAATGCTATTAAAATGAGAAATAAATCTATTGTGTGCCCAATCATGGCAGCCAGCAGGCGAGAGCTTATAAATAACATGTATAAATAAAAAGAGATGGCTGATGAAGATGGCTGATCTGGTATTGGGGGTCTATTCATCAAACAGACATCACTTCAGGCATCTGAGTAACAGGCAGCATTAATTATTCTGAATAGTTACTGATATTCACTCTCCTTCCTGTCACAGTATCTGTAAATAGAATGATAAACAGCTATTTCTTTATAGATAGGTCACAAATGATGTTGTAGGTCAGGTACTGTTTTCTTTTTTTGCTTCCAGCATTGAATGGTGTCCAAAATCGCACCACACAAGAGACAGTTGCATGCCCTCTGCCTACCTCCCTCTCTCTTTTGCATGCACGCACACACACACACACACACACACACGCACGCGCGCCCACAAAGCGTAATACCTGACATATCCGTCCACACCAGCTGATGCAACCACCAGCTCTCTGCTTACTCCTGTTCCCTCAACTTCTTATCTCTTTTCTGCACTTCTGTACTTCTATCCAAAGCCAGTCCAAGTTTTTCTATCCATTCTCTCTTTACCCACAACCTCCCTTACTTTTGGTCAGTCAACATTATTTATAAAAAGCAGTCATTTCTACCCGCAGAATACAAAACAGCAACTACTGATATCCATCAAATATCCATCAAAACAACAAAACACATACAACATGTTGAAATTCAACAACAAGCCTCAAATACGGAAGCCAACAGAGGACAGTCTTAGAAGAATCCCCTCATGAACCAACAATGAGTTTAGTACGTTATCTTTACCAGGATTCTGTATGATGAACTACATGGTGCCTTGAACCTATGATTTACAAGTAGTGTTTGCTACAAATGTATCAACAACAACTCACTAATATTCTCATCTGAGCTGAAAGGTTGTGGAAGAGCAATCATACACTACAGGCCTACAGCAAACACACAGATATCTTGAGTATCTCAGAAATAACTTGCACAACCATTACACCAAATGCATTTCCTTGGGCCTGCTGTAGCAGCAGTTTGACTTATAACAACCTCCCCTAGGGCAGAAGACAGCATGCCAGTGCTCAATCTGCCTTCATCCAACAGAGGGCGGAATGGCGAAGGTTCGGCCTGGGCAAGAGAGAGCCGAGACAGGGATACTCCCTGACTATTCATCTGGAACATGACCATCTGGAAGTTGAGGACCCAGAACATGGAATGGCGTCGATTAGGAGCATATGTGAAGCCTGACACCTAACAACTTCCTCCTTTGTATTGACGTGATAAAACACTGTTACAGTGCAACTCTGATGCAGTGCACTAATTCCCAGTGCTGATGGAGCTTCTCTATGAAACACAAACTTAAGGCTAAGAGAACTTCTCTAAATACTCTTAGAATTGTTCTATCTAATGGACAAGACTGCACAAAGAAAGATGTTGTCCCTACTATAATGAATACCGGAATAAGGGACTATTTTTGTACTATAGTTGTAATATAAATTTTTAAGTATAAGTTTTTTGGCCTGCTCAATCAAAGAGCAATATCTAAATAGCTGTGGACTGAAACAGCATGTAAGATATAAAGCCTTGAAGCACATCATAAAAGGATTGTTTATGTTCTACAAATTGCAAACCCCGAGCACCCTTAATGAAACAAATGTGTGAATTAAGCGAGGCAGTTTAAAAAAGTGCTGTGTTTGTACGCAACATGTTCTGCCGAGCCGGACTGTTTGCTTAACAGTGGGGGTGTTAATATGCATGTAGGTCAGAGCTAATTATGACCATGAGATGGGGAACAATTCAGGTGGTAATGACTACGGAAACAGACTAAGGAGGACCCAGCACCTCTCAGCTGGATAAAGAAAACACGTAAACAACGACAAATCAAACAAGGACAACAACAACAAAACAATGAATATCATTCCAGCTGTAAACACCACCTGAGAACAGCTTGTGCATTTTTTTCCTTCCACCCTGTAAATGTAATTTACTTCTTTATAATGAGGATTTAATGTGTCTGCATATAATATTCTTTCTCCATGCATTTCCTCAGCTTTGTACTGCTAACCATTATTCCCAGTAGAACACTCGGTGTGCAAAGGCTTTCTTTAGAAAGAGTAGCATAAACACCTTGTTGTATTGGCTTGAGTTACATATGCTTATAAATGCATTTCTACTGGGAGTAATGTAAGAGCTGGACAACAAATAGAGACAGATGGAAAATACAGAGAGTTGAGGGGGTTGTAGGACTAAGGATAAATTCAAAAAGCAAATGTATAAAAAGATATGCGAACAAAGTTCAATCTGCAAAGCCTCATAATGGAAGGTCTCTTTAATCGTGGTAGAGGTCATGCAAGACTCAGCGACTCACAAAAGTTGCAATTACGACAAATTAATTACAACTTGATTGTGTACATGGGCCAAAGTCTGATAAGATGGCGACTGGGCTGAATCTTATCTCGCTGCATACTAAACAGGAAAAGCCATGCAAATGAGATGTGCTTGTTTGTGTATGTGTGTGTGTGTGTCTGTGTGTGTGTGTGTGTGTGTGTGTGTGTCTGTGTCACTGAGTGCCTATTTTAATGAACGCCAAGCCAGTGCATGTGAAATGTGAACTGCATTTCTGCTTTAACTTGACTCGAATGGTCAGTATCTAGCAGAGTCCTGGCTCTTAGGGGAACGCTGACACAAAGTCTGTCCCACAGATGTGACAACAATCCAAGAGAATCTGAATGACTGTGGGCGCCTCACTCACACTTTGATCCGGATGCTGTTTTAATCAGTCTGTGAGCCCACACACTCTAGTCAGTGTTTACTGAAGTAATTAAGGTTGATATATCTAATCAGTGCGTCTGCACTGGGCCAAATTAAACTGGCGTGCAGATAGAATATCACGCGGTGAAGGTCTGCCAGAGGGTCCAGTTGTTTCAGGCCTTCTTTGGGGAAATTATAGGTGAAAAACCTAAGAGACAGCAAACGGTCTTTTGCATACATTAGTATGCTACTTTCAGTGAAAGATGGGGAAGCTCTAAAGAAATCGCTCCAGCTGCTGAGATGCTTTAAGTTGTTCTGAGAGGCAATAGCCTCTTCATGCCCAGAGCACCTCGACAGCTTAAAGATGTATCCATCCATTGATGCTCTGCCAGCCATTTTTTGGAGACAAGTGACTCAATGATTGACTGAACATATTTGATGATTTCCTCTGTCAGTTTTTTTGTTTTCTCACAGGATTCATTTGGAGAACCTCCAGCAGTTCTTGCCAGTTGGTCATGCTTTATATCTTCAATACAATGGAGGCTGAGCTAATAATAAAAGCATCAGCACAGTGTTTTCTCCACTGTCTTGATCCTTCATGAAGACTTTTAGAAATAGTTTGATTAACGTGTCAGAATACTGCATCTATTCAAGACTCAAGTTGTGTAAGCTTGTGCTTGGCCACGAAAAACAATAGCATATGAAGGATCTGCCAGATATATCAGGTTGTGGAGATTTTACCCCAAACTAACTTACATATTTGCAAATTTTACATGAAATTCTTGAAAATCTACCACTGGTCATAAGTAGGATAAAATCTTTGGCAGATAATCTGCTTCTGCCTGGGTGTGAGTGGGATGGAGGCTTGTGTGGTAAGATGGAGAGGTGTAGAAAATGCGGAGATGTGGATCTAAGTGAGGATGGGGGAGGGGTGGGTGGGGGGTTCGATTTCTTGTCTGTGCCACTACTGGGCAGCTGTCCCTTACCTGCATCACATCCTGACAAATTGCTGTCAGGTAGCAATCTTCGCCCCCTCTATTCTATGCCTCCCCCCTCTCTTTCTCTCTGTCTCTCTCTCTCAGCCTTGTCCATCTGACAAAGTAACTTTCTGTGGACTGTGTGGGGTAGAATCACAGCTCAAGGTCTTTTTTTGAGAAAAAAAAAAAAAAAAACTTGTTATAAGTGACCTCATTTTGCGCATTTTTTAAAAAATAAGCATTTTTCATTATTCATGGCAACAATTATGGCAAAGAGCGGTCTTGTGTAATGACCTATTATGACCAATTACAGTCTATTGCAGCCCTTCTCTGAGGGCATAGGCCTGCTGGTGGAGGAGTTAGAATTTCCATGAGCACTGAATTAATTCCACTACAGCGGCTATTCAGCACTTACAAAAAAAAAAAAAAAACTGAGAAAAAAAATATATTTTTTGGTCATTGCAGATAGGTAAGGCCAGTGTCACCTCTTACTCATCTGACAACCTGGACCAGGAGAGAGACAAAGGGAACAAGTGTGTTTGTGTCACATGCCTTATTTATCTCTTCACCCCATCGCTCAAAGAGTCCGTTTCGTTGGCACCTCTGGCTGCCATTAGTCATGTCTGGGACGGAGCAGCAGATTTATTTAAAGGGAAGCAGCCCATCCGTCACGAGGCTCACAGGACAGCGCTCTGGCTCGTTTCTTTCTTTTTTTTTAACCTCCTTTCTATTTATTTTGCCTTTTTCTTGCTCTGCCAAAAATGAGCCAATACATTACATTACACTGAGCTCAGGTGATGGGAAGGATGGTGCAAAGGTGTGTGTGTGTGTGTATGGTGGAGGGGGGTAGTTAGACAGGACGGCCTGAGGGAAACACACTTGTGAAACCTCACATTTGCCCACCCCCAGGGGAACAAGGAGGGGAGAAGGAAGAGGCTCTGACCCCCCCAAGAAGAGGTCTGCAAATTGGTCTCCTATTACAAAATTAAATTGGGCCCCCCTTTGTGGCTGAAGGGAGTGAGAAGAGCAGATGGGGGCAAAGCTCTCCCCACACACTGGGGGGTGGGGGGTGGGGTGGGTGGGGGTGGGGAGGGAGTGGCTGGATAAGGGAGCCTGGGAGAGGTGATGGAAAAGTGGGCTGAAGCCTTTCTGAAGGCAGTTCACCCTGGCCTCACTGTCTGTTGTGCCGACCGACAGTTTGTCAGCACTGCATTAGAGCCTAATTGGACGGGCCGCGCTTGGTTATAAGGGAGTTGACACTTCATTAGGACATGGAGGCTTGACTGCAGGGTACCTCCTCCTCAAGAAAAAAACAAGAGCGAGAGATAGATTCACTCTTGCAGCAGCTACTGCTAATACTCTCGACGGACGAGAAAACATTTTGTCAGAGAGGCTAAGACAACAAGCTCTCTAACAATGTGCAGCATGCCACACAATGAGATATTTTGACCCACAAAAACTGTTCTTTTAACAATCTGAAAGGGTGGCAGATGCACCCTATTTTTTTGTAGAAATGCTCTCAGAGAAATGTTTCGTTATTTCCCACCTTTATGCAAACTTAACGAGACATGCTGCAGATTGTAAGATACTCGCCCTTTAATACCTTGCCTGCTCTTCTGGACGGCGCTTCATTGACCCAGAGCTTTAAGTGTGTCAAAAGAAGTGATTCATTTGGCAACCATGATCTGAGAAGTAATGAGAGCTAATGATCTGTGGGTGTTGATAACCTTTGCCAAAGGGAAAACTCTGGTCTGATCAGCTGTAATTACACAGCACGCAAAGCCCGGGTGGCAGAGACAGCTCACAACAGCTAATCCTGCCTTGTTGATGAAATGGAAGTAAACACATTAAAAGAAATCCAAGCATGTCTTGGACTGAAATTGGTCTTTGGCATTTTATCTTTCATCCATTTTACACCTGGCAAAGTGTTTGATAAACAGATCATTGATTTTGCATGCAATTTATATCTCTATAAGGGCACATTATGCAGAATACACGGCTATATGTTATAAATGCAGGTGTAGCCTATGTAACTGATGGAACTAAACGTAAGTGCAAGTTCTTGGCATAAAAAGAGGATGACAGAGTGATGAAGATAAAAGGTGAAAAGATAGACAGGCAAAGTGAGAATAAAAAGAACGACTAAGAGTGAGGTGGGAGAGTAAGGCATCTTTGTGTCATTTCCCCTTGTGTGCTGTCTGGGCCCATCTCTGACCAAGACTCGTTGAGCGTCTCTTTAACCAGATGACCTTCTCCTGCCGTCATGCCCGCGTTCCTCTCCATGGCCTTTTCAGTTGGCTACCACCCACTTACCGTCAGTGCTGCCCAAGCCTGCTGGCCGCTGTCGTTCACATCGGGAGACTCTGCGGGCTCCCTCTTCAATAGCTCTTCATGGCGCTCCGAGCGGACCTGACATTTCTGTGTTCTCTCTCTCTCTCTCTCTCTCAACACACACACATACACACACGCACGCACACATTTCTCTCTGTCCTTGAGCGCGTTTGAACTTTGCACGTCTCTATCAGAATCATCGCCACCAATGAGTCTGCCTGCGTTGTGCAGGCTGCTGAATACTCTCAGATAGAGGCGACAAGGCTATCTGTTGAGCAGCTGAGACACATGATGCCAAAGGAAGCAAAGCAAAGGGTCCACAGATGGCAGACAGACAGAAAGAAACTGGCAGAATGAATGTGATTGAAGTCAAAACAATAGAAATATTGTGCAACAATCTGAGTCTTGCATATATCAGTAAAAAAAAGCTTTTTACCATATTGTCACCTTCCTAAAATAATTGGCCAAGTCTTTTTTTTTTCAGGTTTTTCAGAAATGACAAAAAACAATAACTGAAATAAATTTTTTAGATTATTTGAGCAAAAACACATTTTTAGCCAAAAAATGACTTGCCGATTTATTTAGGAAGGTGGCGATACTGAAATGGACATCAGACTTGATGATTACATCATTGTAATATTTTCACAGATGACATGTTCAAGACACAGTTGGCTCTGTGTTTTGTTAACTTTTCCGTAATAAGTGTAATAACTATATCGCAATGCATTGTGAGACAGTGAGTGAAACGTAAGGTAAAAATACTATGAGGTGCACAATGACTCAACTGAATATCCAGCAAGATGCTGACATGACAGGGTTATGTGGAGCATATGAATAATTTATTATTGAATGGCCAGAGAAGTTTCCACATCAACTCTGTGAAAAGGTGAAGACCATGTCTGAAGAAACAAAAAATCAGCCTCTTTTTTTTTTTTTATTATTTCCTTGTATCACTTCTGCTATTTCACTTCGAGATTGTCTGCCCTTGCACTCTGCAGGCTGGCAAGACCCTCACACCCTGCTTCCATGACTACCCTGAAGGCTTGTCAAAACGCTGAAAGAGAAAAAAAAAGTCTGATTTCTTAACTTTTCCCAGTCGGATTGAATTTCTGTTGCTGTATGACAGAAATGTATTAGAGGAAGGGAAAGTGCCAGTGCTGTCTAACAAACAGGTTATAAGAGTGACCATTACAATTGACTACTATGGTGTTAGTGCATGAAGGCTCCATGACAAAGTGCCACAACAAAAGCTCGACACTGCTGACATGATTACAGGTAAAAACAACAACTATACTATGCAAAAAAGACTTCCCTATGGTTTTCCTTTCTTAACCACGCTACATTGCTTATTCATCTCCTTCCACACTCTAATCTATGTGGGTATAGCTGCATATCTAAGACATTCATCATATTCAGGTGAAGAAAGGCTGTTTTTGTGCTGTGACATAATTTTTCTACAATTTCCTCACGCTTGATCCATTCTTAAGAGAAGGGCTCTATGAATACACTTTCATGTAAGGAGGAAACTTGATACTGCAGCTGCAATAGTTTGGTGATGTTTTTGGGTGACTGGCATATTTATCTCTGTTGCAGTTGGTGACTATTTGTATTCAAAGGGAAAGTGATCATCAGCCTTAACTAAGGCAATTTATATATGGCCAAAATAAAAACTCCACAGCCACTATTAACACGGGAGGTCAATCAGTCGAAGTGCATCTAGAGAATCTGTGGGTCCTTAAATAAAGATGGTGGATTTTGTTGAGCAATGGAAACAATGTACTTAATGGAAAAAAAAAAAACAATGTCTCTAGAATGTCACTAGAAAACACTAGAAACTAAAAAGTTGCAACATGAGAGAATCAAAGTGCCTGCCAGTACTAATGTCCACGGTACACTGTATAATTTTACACATGGATGTTTAATGCTACTTAATACTTATACTTAATGTTGTGTGGCAATAAATAACGAGAGCCATGAATAAAAACATTAGCGGTAGCTTAAATGGATCTTTAGTAAAAAATACTCTGGTCTTTACAGAGGCTAGGCTTTGTTTGGGGTGATGCGGGATATTGGTTCTGATTTTTCCCTCAGTGGACATGTTCTACATCTCTACAATGGAAAGGAGTGGGGAGCCGCTTGTTCTATTTTCAAAAAGCACAGGATTAACTAGGCCACTAACCACTGTCATGGACAAAAAAGGCCTATTTCTCTATTTATTACCATCATTAAGGAGGTTATCTTTCAAGTGCATTCAGTTTATTTTTCTAATCAATCAACTTGGTCTTTAACTATATAAGAAAAATAAAGTCTATCCAATCCTCATGAACAATGGCAAAATGTAACATGGGCCAAGAAAAAAAAATCTAATTCAATAAATAATAATAATTAAAATTTAAAAATTAAATTCAGGTTTAGATCTGGGCAGGTCTATACATTCACTTTCACCATATGCTATTTTGGTGATTGCTTTCAATGAGACCTTCCTTTTGTATTATGTAAGTGTCAGTTCTCAATTGCATTGCAATGCTGCTGTGTTTGTATGCACAGTAGGCAACCTGAGGTAAACAACAACACTTGATCTTATCGTACATCCATAACTACTGCAAGAGAAACATCATTATGGCACTATTAGATTTTGTTTATGTTTTAATGTAATACAGTATGTGCTTCCATTCCAACACACTACACAGATTAAGTCATATCACAATTAATTGAACAGGAAAAACAATTTGACTTTCCTCTGTATTTAAGTATGTCTACATTTTCAGAATTAAATGGCCATAGACACACTTTCACTTTTTCTCTGTGTTAATTCTGATCATTCCAAAGAGTCAACAAGATGCTCCATACAGAGTTACTGCCACTGGCTAAAAATCTGTTACTTGATGTGCAAATGTGTCTCTTAAGTGCAGATCCAATTTTGAAATCCTGACATAACACCACTTCAAAAATATCTGCCAAGGGCTATGTGCTATTTATGCAATTACTGAGAGGGAATATGCAACTCTAAACAATGTAAAAAAAAGTCACAGGCGTTGTTTAAATCTGAGGGCAAAATTTAAATCATTTTCAGTAGAAAGCTAACAGAAATGAACCCTGTATAAATGTCAGAGCGTCCGTGTTGACATTATGTGCTGAAAGCAGGTGCTCAAACTCTGGAACTCTTTAGTTCTCTTCCTAAAATGTATTAATTCAGTCATTTGCAAAGAGTAATGCTGCTGCTGCTGCTGCCATTTCTTAGAATCACAGGAAAATAGTAGCCTGACTTTGCCTTCCGTTTGATTATCATCTTCTTACAGTGCTAGTCTGGATTTGATCTCATTGAGCTTGTTGTCTCAGGAGGCATTTTAACCTGACCAATCAGCGAACAGAGGGAGGCGTTGAGAATGCAGAGCTAGAATCAGTCAAGGCAAGCCATCAGTCAGGGGCTGATCCAATCTTTTTCAACTTAAACACCTCAAGCAAGCAATCGAATCTCACTATCAAATGTCCAGACCCTCTCTACGAAACAAAAGTGTAGAATGAGGGTCTGGTTTTATTACCAGGCTGGGAAAATACAGCACACTTCACCTGTTTAAGAAATATCATAAACACCTACATTTCAAATTTTACATCACTACTATAATAATTTAAAATATTAAGATTAACAACTCTATTTGTAAAATTAGATACAGCATCACACAGCACAAGTGTGTGTGAATCAAGCTGTTCAGACATAAATACAATAATCACCATCTTTTATAGTGGATAAACATCAGCCATGTTGCAGCCATCTTGCGATAACTTTGTTGCTTTTGACATCTCATGTGAATCACAGAAATCTCCTGCTAGCCTTTGTGAATCCAAAGCCCAGGCCATTAATTTGGCATGAAAGTGATTCAATGCACATCTCTTGGGAAAAAAAAGACACACTTCCTCTCGTACCAAAACATCCAATCACTCTGGGGACACACAGGGGCCAATTTAAGTGCCACTGCATTGCTTTTTCATTGGCCTCCCCTTTATTTGAGCTCTTGAGTGTGCTGGCCACAAAAGCCCTCTTGGCAGTGCATCTTCATTTCTTTCTTTTTTTTATGACAGGCAAGTAAAATAAAGCGTCCTCACAAGTGTGTGCGGACACATACGCACACACACACACATACACTGCACCAACACACACAGCAATGTACGTGTGCGCACATACAAACACACACACACACACACACACACACACGCACACACACACACACACACACAAACACATACACACACACACACAACACACAATGCTCTTTGTCCTGAAAGGGGAACAGTCCAGAGATGCAGTGAGTGGCCTGTACTCCACTTCCTCTGACCTAGATGCAGTCACTCTCCCCTAGCCATTCTCTCCCTGGTCTGTGCATAGAAAACCACCAGCCTCATGAAGAGACCATGGCAAATGTGGTGCACTTACTGTCTGGAGTCACTCGGAGGCAACAAGGCCCGTACCAAATCTTTGTTTTCAGATCAAAAGAGCGCAATACACAGAGCAAAGAGGAGGCCACGGCAGAGAGGGCCTCAATGAAAGCACTGGCATTGTAATAAACCAGGACACAACAGTCTGTGTATGTGTGACTGACCTAGTGGGAAATAAATGCTTTCAATAAATGGACACGGGGGGAAGTGTGTGTGTGTGTGTGTGTGTGTGTGTGTGTGTGTCTGTGTAAGAAAATAGAAGAGAATATTTTGGGTCCGTGTAAGACGGCACTCTGTTTAGATTTGCAGACATCCCTTTAGGACGCAGCTGATTTATGCACAGCCTCAGTCACATCCTGCGAGCACTTTGTACAAGCCTCAGTAAAGCCTCCCCAAGCAGTCTACAAAAGAGCCCTCTAATCTAATTTGGCTGGGGATGAATGATATAATGCCAGGGTCATTATACGTCACCGTTACTATTCAAAAACATGAGAAAGTGGTCAATAACAAACTTAAGAGGCTCTTTCAGCCTATTATAACGGTTTTACAAAAAATATATTACAAATATGTTGATTCTGGTGTTTGTAGAACCCAAGAGAACAAGTAACAAAAACAAGGAATGAAACATAGAGGTGTCCAACCAGAATGTAAAAACGTTGTATTCCTTCTGCTTAAGCACTAAACACAGGTGATAAGTATTAATTTATTAACCTACCTGGCTGAAGACTTGCGCTACTGAGGATCAGTATGCTATGTGAATGGTTGGAAATATATAGTATAGCATATATGCTGTTTTGATCCCACAAGAAAAACTGCATTTGCATTTAGCCCAGCCCAGCCAGTGAATTAGTGACACACACAGCACACAGTGAACACAGTGATTGAATGCACACACTATCCAAAGCAGTGAAGGGTGAGGGTTAGATGTATTGCTTAAGGCCACCTCAGCAGTGGATGGGCATGGGAGAGTGATGTTCAACCACTTCCCCCGCCCACATTTAAACCACTGGTCAGGGGTGGAACCGGCCACCCTTCAGTTTCAAGCCCGAGGCCTTAACCAGTAGTCTGCAGTTGCCCAGTGTAGTTAGACTGCAATTTCTGAAGATGTACGCCTCTGCCACACTGGCAGTTTCATTTATAGGAAAACAGAACGAAACACCCAAACATGTGAATAGTTACTCAGGGCAATGGAAGCATAACTTAATTGTCTTACCTGTTGCGGTTCTCTGGGAGTGGTCTGCTTGACTCGTCTGCTGGCAGCAGTGGTGGTGGTGATCTCCATGATGGAGGTGGAGGTCTCAGATCGGTTGGCCGTGGCACTGGACTGTGGGGTGATGGAGGAAGATGGCGCCTCACCCACAAGACGCACGCTCCCCTCAATCTGGATGTTGGGGTCGCCCTCCACTGCCATGTTGAAGACCTTGAGGCCATTGTAGTACAGGCCTGAGAGCTGACCCTGGAAGGATCGGCTGCGGTCCTTCTCCCAGCCGCCAATCTGAATGGTGTTTTGGCTGTTGAAGATAGTGAGCTGCCGCCCTGCAGAGAGACAACGTTACATACAGGCGACAGTGTTTAACAGCACTCTCTTGGGCTATTAGACGAGAGAGCAAAGAAAGGGTGATGAGAAATAATCGCGCCGCGGAGAAAGACGGATTATTTGCCCAGTGGCTAATGAGGGCGATAAATTACCTGGTGCTAGTGCAGAACCCTGGTAATTTATTGCCATTAGAATGAAGGGATGCTTATGAAATGCAGATTCAAAGAAAAAAAAAATGCAAAGAAAAAAACATTTGTGGTAGTCTTAAATCAATGTGCCTTTGCTAAAAGGACAATCAAATCAATGTAATAGCATTTTTTCTCACAAGAGAAAGGCAATTAAGAATTCTATGCTGCATCTGGTTAAAATAAGATATATTGACCACAGTAGCTTACAATCACCTGAATCTAACTGAGCCTTGCAGGTGAACACTCCAAAAATGAATGAAGGAACAGCTATATCTCTCCAAACCCTTCTGGTATTTATACCAGTATGCATGTGCTATCGTTTTAGGTACTTGACATAATCCTGTTTTATGTAAGGATGGGAAAACAACTACTGTCTCTAAAATCATCATACATTCTTAAGGAAATTATCTGGTGTTAGTCTGTGATAATAGTGGGATAAAATAAATAATAATAATACTAATATTAAAAAAACAAACCAAGTATAATTGGCAGGCTACAAACTGCTTTGGACTGCCTTTTAGCAAGAGTGGTTTAAAAGTGAAAGAAATGTGAGAAAATGCTAAAACATGTGAATAGGGATAAATGATGAATCTGGAGACTTGACACTGGAATAAAAAAAGGCATAAATAAATTAACATAAAATAACACAAAATAGAGTAAAACAAAATAAACAAAAAAGGCAAACTAATGACACGCAGTAAGTGGGAGATACAGGTTTAAAAAATTCAACACACACATGCATGCACTCAAAATTTGTCTTTTATTAATTTTATTGTCCGTAATAGTGTGCATTTCCTCTAAGTTCATACCTTGTGCAAATTGACAATGATTGTTAAAGGGACTCAGTACTGAAGCCAATTTCTCTTTTACTCTATTTAATACAACTACAAGTTTAAAGGTGTGCGGTTTTCATGACAAAAAATACATATCAGTATACATGTGCAAAGAATATGTAAATATGATCTCTGTCCACTAGATTACTTTTATCCTGATCATTTAAATGTTTAAGACAGATAACAAATGTCTATAATATGTGATTTATAGATAGTTTAATAGGATTTATATTAATAACTGCGTTAGACTTATATTTACAGTCCCTTTAACCTGAAGAAAAATAAAAAAGTATTAAACAGCTCAATACATTATTATGCAAAATGTCAAGGTACTTCAAGCTACTTTTTCTTCATTTTAAGTTGTTTTGTTTTATTGGGTTTACTGAACATTTATTTCGACTCGTTTATCCGTGTTACAAAGTATTACTTTGTTATGTTCAAATTATTTTTATTTAAAGTTTTAATCAATGTTTTACCTTTGTCGAGTAGCCATTCGTCAACTACTCGACCAAGTCGATATGGGATTCGCTGTCTAGCAATCGCCAGGCGTTCGTTATCAATGTTGCCTTTAAAGTTTAAAGAGACATTTCATTGGTTAAAATCTGTAAGGTCAAAGGTTAAATGTTAATACTTATAGCTTGAGCTATACAACTTTCACAATCGTTTGTTTGGAAATTTTTAGATATTTATAAACAAAGCTATCTGCAACATCTTACTGACCAAACTTTTCACTCAATACATTTTATTTTATTTTATCAAACAAATTATTCCTAAGTTAATTATAAATTAGTCCGCAGAGTTTTCATCTAAATTAATGTTAAGTTAAAGACCAATCCAAAACCACAAATTTAATACATAACCATGGCATAAATATTTACAAAAATTTCCAATGCATGATTGTCTTTTCTTTTTTTCCCCTTATTTTCTTTCTGTACAAATTTTAATCTAGTTATACAAACTGTATCTCATCAGGACCATCCTTTTATTTATTATTAGTCAAATACATTCAACCCTTTGCAGCCAATATTTAATTTAGATCTACAAACAAATACCTCCATGGCCACACATAACTCCCATTCCATTTAAAAAGGACTAATTAACCAGTCAAAGTATGCTAACAGGATATACAGTGGTGACGATAGATCACTGAAGATTTGCCGGTTCAGGACATAAAAAATGAAAGAAAGTTAGGCAGCTGGAACAAGTAGAAGACACAACATTACAGAATAAAAGCCCTCAGAGGGATATACACTGTGGAAGGCTTTGACAAAAGCTGACAGTTGTTTTGATTAAAACAAAGTCAGTGTCATCTCTCTTTCATTCACATTCTTCTCATTCTTTTTTTCTGGGACAGGCGAGAACAACCAGCATCCCCAAAGACAAATTTAGACCATCTCACCCCTTTCCGCAGCTGATTCAGTCACAAGAAACACCTCAACGGTTTCCCTTTCCACCTCACTGCATTCCAAATCAAATAGAAGTGGCCTAATTACATTCCTCTAGGAACTTTGCAGGATTTCCACAAAACATATTGATTTGTTATCTCTCACTTTGTTCTGACGGAGTATAAGGGTAAGGGGATTTGGGGCTCCATATTCTTCATATATATTGATCAGAGAATGCCTGAATCCCTTTTCCGGTGTGGGAGAACGAGAAGGAACAAGCTAATGAGTATGAAGAGGAACTGTGCAAAGCTTCTAACAATAGACATAATGCTGTCAGTCCAAATCGAAACAATATGGCAACAGCTTCCAGTCTGGGCTGGTGGTGAGATCCATGCACTAAGGCTTAGAGCTAAAGAAAAGTGTAGCTATACACAGGCCAATAATCTGCAGAGAAAAGAGAAAATCCAGTGCTGTGGCCGTTGAGTGACACCTCACCCTTTCTACAGTCTTCCTAAATTGGATTCCGTCCAGTTCAATTGTTCCACAGATTGACAATATTCTGTCACATTTCAAGTTCATTCGTTTCTCTCGAATCTGTCTTCGCCTTTATTTATTTATTTTTTTTTTGGAGCTGTGAGTAAAGGTTGAGGGTAGAGGTGCTAATCTTGTGCTGAGTGACTTCTACGCAGGGGAAAGAGGGATTACTACGGAACATTCTGGCAGCTTTTGCGCCAAACTGTCTGAGTAGATAGACAAAGAATCCAATATGCCATGTCTGCCTTGAATGTCAAGACTTTAGTCTTTCTTGAGGTCCTAATTCCATCCTTATGGCACTTTCTAATTTAAAGTGAATTTACGATGCATTAATTAAGGCATAGGTCAAGTGATGAAGAGAATTATAACATAACCACACCTCCTCCAGCCTGTCCAGTAATACTGTAATTCAATTTCTATACAGTGAACATGTTTCATTTTATATGATAGAAACGGTGTCAGGAAAAAAAGAGTGTCATTATTTCCAGTGTGTTTGTGTGTGTGTGTGTGTGTGCGTGTTTGTGCATGTGTGTGTGTGTGTTTGTGTGTGTGCGTGCATGCACACATGTCTGTGTTTATTGGATGTTTGCATTTATCTATCTCTTGACAGTTGCAATTCTTTGCAGATGGGCTTTTACCTCCCAGAGGTCCTCTGACAAAGCAGTAATCTTTTGCAATTTATAGGCTTTAAAAATGATGCTGTCCCCTTTCATTTGACTTCTCCGATATTTCCATACAGAATAAACACAAGATTGGATTTCTGAAGGAGTTGCAGAAAAAGAAAGGAACAGGCTGAACAATAAGCCAAATCCTGGAACATACAGGAATAAAACTGGTTAACACTTCTGAATGTCAGATCTAGCAGAGGCCACATCTAAGTATTATAGAGTGATTTAACCATAAAAACAAAAAAAGCTTGATTTGCTTGAACACTCTGTTTCGTTCCAAAACTATTTATGTTTAAGTAAAAATAAGATATGAAACGTTAAAATGGAGGTCCTGTGTGAGCAGCTAATGGAACTCTCTAGAAACCGTCTATGACTATGCTGAATGATCACAGAAGTCAGAAGAAGTCAAGAAGAGTCAAGAAGAATAAAGTGTTACAGTACGTGGACAATATATTATAATGATAAGGGTTTTAATGGCTTAAATCATTGTTGATTTTTATTTTATTAGTCATAGTCAAAGTGCTTTCTCTCTTGGACAGTTGGACAGTCATACATTTGGAGTAAACCTCAGTAACAGAGCCTACACTAACTAGATAAGGTTCCCTTAATGTTGTCACCTTTACGTCGGGTAACGGATGCTCATCGCTGGGCTTCCCGCCTACCGCCTGTGTTAATTAACTCTGAATGCTATTGAGCTGGGATAGCATATCGATCCTCTCTTCCTGTTAAACAATGCTATTGCCACCAACGCCTGCCAGTTGCACCCCTAAAACTGTCTTGTCCTCCTTTTCCTCCTGAGTTTTAGCTCCAGTAGCAAAGAGGGTTGGGGTGGGGGGGTGTCAGTTTTTTTGGGAGCGGGATGAGTCCTACTTATCTTGGGCAGCCAGGCAGCGGGGGAACCAGCGAAATGCCGGTGTAGCTGCCAGAAGGGCCCAGCTCATTCAGAGGTTTCCCCTCTCCGTTAATAGTGTGCTCAGATAAGGCCTGAGCTTTGTCTCATTACAAACTCCCACATAGCCAACTACACGGGGGGGGAATAAAAACGTGCATATATCGAAATGTCTTCCAGGTCGACTGTGGGAGATTAAAAATTAATACAATGCACAGAGATAGAGTACATGTATGTAAGCATCCCCTGCACAGAGAGAGAGAGAGAGAAAGAAAGCGAGAGAGAGAGAGAAAGAGAGAGAGATATGTCTGCTCGGTCTATTGTTTGTGCACCCAAGCATGGTTGACTGGCTTCAAGGTGAGCTTGACAAACTGGGTAAGTGGAGACAGGGAGGCTGAGGGGTGGCGCAGATATAATAATGTGACGGGCTGGCCTCCGCATGCCATGTCGCAAGCTGTGCTATGGTGCATCTGACTCATTAGGACTGCAGCTGGGTCCAGGAAACAAACAGCGTCACTGCCATATCTCTAACATTACCTGCCTCCTCCACACACAGCTCCACTGCATCCAAACTTACACAGTCCACCTTTCTACCACTAACTGCATTGATCAAGTGAGCCAGAGGTGACCACAGACATCTATATAAAATAGACGAATAAACAATATTTGCATTATTTATATAGATAGAAAATAGAGAGAGAACAAGAGGGAGAGAGATAGAGAAAGAGTGACAGAGAGAAAGAGTAAAGAGAAAAGAGAGAAGGGATACTTTTGTGAGTGTGCATTTGTGACATGCTATCTTTCTGACTCAGAGCTCTCCTCTGCCGTCTCTATATCTCTGTGTGCTTGCAGTGTCAGTGTCAACATTACTGTCATGAGGAGAGTGGAGAGAGGGCTTCACCTATGGCCTTTATGGTGTGGCTGACTTCTCCCTCCACCAACCTCCTCTGTTAGATTATTTGAAGCCTTGCCCTGATATCTCCCCAACCCCATCATTCTTTAAAGGGCAGAAGCTCACCATCTTTTAAGGAAAAGGTTTGAGAAGTAGCCTATTGCAGCCTTGAGGAGTAGCCTGTTTATTGCTTGCTATTGGGGCTTGTTTGAGAAGAATAAATAATTACACAAAGACATGCATATGAAACATTAATATGGTTGGAGGGAGGGGAGTTACATTAGACAATATCGATATTAACAGACAGGAAACAGGTTAAGAGTGTGAATTTTGGGGTATTTTTGCTCACAAAATCAAATACTTTTAAAAAAGAGAAATGTTTTAAGAATAAAAGTGTCATGGCAATAGGTAGTACAGCCTTACTTAAATTATTATTATTTATAATTATTATTATTATTCAATATGATGCTAGCAGAGCATCAATCTTCTGTTAGAATATCTTCTGTTAGAATTTTTACATAAAGTGGTGTCCTGCACAACAGGGTTTTCATGTCTCAATGGCTGTATCAAAAGCTGTGTTCAGCATTTGCTTAACTAGATGTAAAATGTAAGAATGTGCAATTATCGGGGCAGCAACAAGTCTCTTATCGCTCAACTTCACTCCTCATTAAAAATTAAAATTCATTTGGGTTATCAGCATTTCTTTATGCTTTCCTGTCACTGTTCTTCCAAGCAACAATAAGTGGTCATGACTCTCACGCTCGTTTCTCATGACATTAAAAAAAACATTGCTAACCTGCATAACGAATAGACATTTTCCACAGCTAGACTCTATGAATCTATTAATTGCAATACATATGATATTGCCTTGATAGTAAGATATTAGTTTGGTTTCTTTGGTGTGAAAGATAGATAAACCCAGTATCTGAGTGTCTGAGTAAACGCTAAACTAAGCAGGAAAACCAACTTCCAACCGAGAGTCTGCCAACTGTTCCATTAATTACTAGCATTGCGAAGCAGTTCTCAGTGGTTAGGTATCATCTCTGATGAGCATGCAATAATGTCTTCATCATAAGCCCATCATCTCAACTCTACATTAATGATCCAATCACAACAAATGATCCTGTAAGGAATTCATTAAAAGATATATAGTTATAAGTTATAATAGTAGCAGGACTAATCTTGTCTGTCAACATTGCACTGATCACTGATGACTGTATTTTGTATGACTTTTAAAAATAAATAAATAAATACATAAATAAACAAATACAAATATCTGTCTCTTATCTGTACTATTCTGTCCATACAGGAATGGGAATGACTATCATAGAGAAAAAATAAAAAGACAATTACTAGGTAAATGTGATGGTCAATCCTCTAACACACAGTAGATTTCAGTCTCCCACCACCATTTCAGAGTCATTATACTCTCAGTCTGATCATGTAGGTGATGTTCCAAAGTTTGCATAGCCACACAGAAGAGTCTACGCACTTGAATTTAACACAACACTGATCTCTGCACCCCAGTGTCTCCCTAGAAATTGTTTACATAACAGAATTATTCATAGGACGTATCTCACAATTTATACAGTGTGTGTGTGTGTGCCTGTGTGTGCTTGCGGGCATGTGTGTGTGTGTGTACACATGCATTCTCAAAGCTGGCCCAGCATCTCGGTCCAGTACAAATACATACCATATGCCATGAGCACCATATCTAGGCAATTAACCCAGGGCAACGATCGTTAGCGTGGGCTGCTGGCCCATCTCCATTATGATTCTCTACTGCTAACTTGGCAGAGGAGTATGGGGAGCCTCCCCTTCTGTTCCAGGCACAGGACAGCTCATGTCTGAGTAGGTCATCAGACACTGCAGTGGGAGAGGGAAGGTGTCGGTGGTGTGGGGATAGGGTGTAGGTGGGTTTAATTCATTCACCCGCTTTCAGGCCTGTAGATTCAGTGGTGAAGGGCATTTTTTTCATACCACCAACTTATTTCCATTTCAGTGATGGGCGCAGAAAGGGGACTACTTTAAGTGCGCAAGAGGCATATATTTGACGTGTGTGCGTGTGTGTGTGTGTGTGTGTGTGTGTGTGTGTGTGTTTGTTTGGGTGGGGTTGGTGAGGTTATTGGAGTTTAGACTGGACTGTGCAACTCTGTTAAATCAAATGCAAGACTTGTACTGTATGAAGGAGGACACTTGCTGTTCGCCTGAGCATCATGTCCCCAGGACCTTGTGACTCATCTGTCCTAGAAGTGGTTAAATGAGAAATCCGTTGCCATGGGGATAAAAAATCATCTACTAGAATGTTGGAGGTTTTTTTTTCTCCTCCTCTCCACACTCAGGGTTAGAGAGCATATATTTACTGACTGAATGAGGAAGGAGGGGCAAGACGGTTCACCAAAAAAAAAAAAAAAAGTGCATTTTCTATCACTTTTGTCAAAGCCATTCCACAGTTTACATCCATACTCTCATACCAACATGGCTTTAAACAGTGACCATATCAGTAGCACACATATAGCAGAAAACAGAAACAGTTTACGGCATACACAGACTGATCAAGAGTAAGTATCTTTGCAGATGAACAGATTGACAGCACAACATAAACAAATTCAAATAATGCAACATTTCCTTCAACATAACACTAAAATATTAAGCCTTGAACGGCAGACTATTCCAATCTGGAGAAAGACAGTTGATCAGAAAAGACAAAAAAGTCAGAGCTGAACAGAGAATTGCCTTACCTGTAGGGTATCGCTCAATGACAGGCAGGTCATCCACCTGCAGTGTGGCATTACCGCCACTCCGTGTAAACCTCACTATATGGTACTTCCCATCGTTTACAAACTTTGACTTCTCCTCAATGTAAATATCATCTGTTCCCACATTGAACACTACAGCAATATTTCCTTTGTCCTGCAGACAGAAGAACACAGTGAAAAAGAAAATAATTAGAATTAGCAATGAAAATACAATTTAACAGCT
>PYXC01000678.1:685000-695000 GCA_015244755.2 Tenualosa ilisha | reverse complement strand
CAGCATGCATTCGCCCACCATTCTCCTTTGCTTTGTGCATCATGCATGTTGACAAGCGTTGTGCACCCGTCACATTTCATATCTGGCTATTAGGGCCACCCCAGACAATGCAGTGTGTCTCCCTTCACTACAAATACCAACGAGAGGCCCTCCTACCTCACGCACACACACACACAGGGACCTCCTGTTTTTCCCCCATCTCCATTTCAGGTGAGACTCTTGTCCCTGATGCACTCCCTGACCAACAACAATAACAATAACAACAACAACTACATCAACAACCAGGTGGACGACAGACCTCCAACAAAACCCTGAAAAACTGTCCTCCCAATGTAATGTACAGGTAAAGAGCCCTGGTTACATGACTGAATGACCTTCTCCCATGGCATAACATAGAGCACAGAAACAGATCAGGGCTGGGCTGCCCTGGGACAGGCTGAGAGCATTGTACTGGTGAGGAGCTGAAAGAGGACTCTCATGTTCTGACAGGCTTGGGAGCTGCTGGTGTGCAGAGGATCCACTGTGTTTCACCTTATCTTTTAATTACCTCAGAAAGGCTGCTATTTTAGCAAACCCCTTTAATGGAATTACTGCGGTAATGGAATTATTAGAGGTAGAAAATGAGCATGCCAATTTTCAATTCCATTTATACCTAGTAGTATTTTCTCCCTCTCTCTCTTTCTCCCCTTGTCGTGGCTTGTTAATTTTTAGTTTGACCCATTCTATGCGTTAAGCCTTCTAATGCCTGCTAATACGTTAGGACAGAGACACAATTTGTCAAAACAAACAAGTCAAAGACACACACACACACACACACACACATGCATGCGTACACACACACACACACACAATTACATGGACATCTGCACACACGAGTACGCAGACATACAGCTGAATGAACTCCAAGTGACAGCATCATAGGAGCCAGGCCATAGCATCACGTGGCAGCTAATAGAGAAATATTGCCTGCAAACTGCAGGCTCACTGGGTGAAGACCACTGGGGAATGGAGCGCAATATCAGTGGTATGAAAAAGATTAATTATAATTTTAAGCACTACATTTTCCCCCCTCAATATTTTTCTCCTGTAAAAATGGATTTTGAATTCATCTTAGTGCTTTGCAGCATCCCTTTGGATTTGAAAGTAGTTCAAAGTGAGAGAGCGCTCTGTCGTAAGTCCTTGTTTTCCCTGGCTTTCTGCTGTCTCACACATTCTGGAGCAAAATTTAGCTTCCTGGCACAGCTCTGGGTGTGAGAGCGAACCTGTGAGGATTTCATCTTAGGACAAGCAGTTCTTACACTCATTGTCTTTTAGTACATTTGAACCTTCAGAGGTACCACCATTTTCTTTACACATTTAGGAGAAGGGAAAAAAATATAAAAATGAACAAACAAAAAAACAGACACTAAACAAAACAAAACAACAGACTCAGGAATCCAAAAAACACACACAATGATGTCAGATGGCAGTGATGGCGTCCTCCTTCCCGATCAACACCAGCACCAGCACCAGCACCAGCAGCACCATGTGTCTGCTGTTTGATGTCTGACACATGCGGTGGCATTAACTCACCATGATGGTGAGAAGCCTGGGGAAGCAGAAGGAGCCTCCTGTCAGTGGCTTCTGCTCTGTCACTGTTCAAATTTTCAGGTCCCCTTCAAGTCCCTCTAGCCTACAGGCTCAATCATAACTTCTACTCTGCACACACACACACACACACACACACACACACACACACAACACACACACACACACACACACACACACACACACACACACACAAGCACAAACACACCTGTGCAAATATACCAATTTACATACACACATACATGCTTTCACCCATACTTGAGTTGTCTCACAGACAGACACACACACACACAGACAGACACACACACACACACACACACACACACACACACACGCATACACACACAATTAGTTCGTCCCCGCCCAGGCTCTTGCAAATAGTACTTAAAAAGGCAAGAGGAGCCGCTAAATTGTAAAAGCTGTTGATGAAGTTCCCTCCTCTCCTCTCTCTAGTGACAGGCCCTCCGAGAGCCTCCTGGCCACCGGGGCACGCCGGCAAGGGAAGAGGAGAGGAGGGGCATGCCAGAGCTTATTTCAAAACCAGGTTCAGCAGCTAAAGGGCCTAATTATCTGTGAAGTTGGCTTGAAATTGTTTCCATCGCTAGGAGAGTCTATCAAGTGGCATTTGCTGCAGCTCAGCTTCATCAAATACCTCCAGTTAATAAATCATGGGGGCCCAGTCAGCAATGAGGCTTAAAAAGAACGAGAGAATGAAAATGAGAACAAGAAGGAGAGAGGGAGAGAGAGAGAGAGGGGGGTGGGGGTGGGGGTAGGAAGAGTAAAAGAGAGGAGGCAGCGAAGACTGGCTGATGAAATGTGATGAACTGAAATGAGTCTATACTGCTGTCCAGCTGAGAGCCATGATTCACGCCAGCGGCTTTGGCCTGGAGACAAGCAGACAACATCCTGATTGGATTCCGCCCAGGCCCAAACAGCTCCGTTATGTATCTGCATGAAATCACAGGCATAGATTCTGGCTATAGCACTTAGTGGCATTTGAAAAGTTATCACAACACTCTGACGCACCCAAACTCGAGTCAATTTATTGCGTGTCATAACACTATATTTCTGTGCCGCTGAGCTGAACTGCAACCTCAGGAAGGCCATACGTCCATGAGGCCTAGAAGGAATTATCTCATAGATTACAAAAGGCCTATAAATCCTGAAATGCAGCCACAGTGCATATATATATATATATGTCTGAGGAGAAGCTGGCAGCCGAGTCGAGGAGCTGCAGGATCTTCATTTCACAGATGAGGCTCGGCACACAAATAACTTCTCTCTTCTCTTCTAAACTCTCTCTCTCTCTTTCTCTCTTTCTGCAGTCACACACAGGCCCTTTCATGATGCCTGCAATCGCTTTTTTTTCCCTCTCTCATCATTCACAGACCTCACTCCAACTCCTCTCTTTCTCTCTTTTTCCTCTCTCTCTCTCTCTCTCTCTCTGTTTCACTCCCATGCCATCTGCTATGCCAGTTAATGCAAGTTAAGTGAAATCCAATTCGAGTGGGGAAAAGAAGACATATTCCTCTGTAAATCTGCCACGAATCATCCGCATGGCAACAAATGAGCGAACGGCTCAATCCGTCACGTCCCCGTGCACGGCTAAATCTTGGACCTCAGTCAAATGCCCTCTTTGTCCTCTGATGGCGATCAGTTGTAATCTGCGTCTGTCGAGGGATGCCTATTGTGTCTGCTGGATATAAAGGGCTGGGGTGTGGTGGCACATCTGGCGAGCAGCATTAGGGGCTAATTGGTCCAACGCTCTCAGGGGCCTCGCAACGGCCCTCAAGACTGAGAATGAGAAGGAGGCCGATGTGTCTGAAGCCACAATGTCACCCTGAACTGCCACCAAATGACTGACATGGTGATAACAAGATAAAGATTTTGGGCAAAGAAAGAAGAAAAAAAAGTCACAGCAATACCACAGACACTAGTTATTTGCCCAGTAGCCTTTTTCACAGCTGGAGAGATGGTTTATTCATAATGTAATCTACTGCTCTGAATGAAATATTAATCCAAAACTGTCTTTCATGCATTAACTGATTCATCAAGTTATTAGGACATGGTAGTACTTGGCCTGCCTGTGGCACCATAGTAACCAGTGGAAAACATTGCTTTGTGGGCAGCATTTTCCTAAAACCCAAACAAACCAATAATGCAGCATAGAGAATCCAAAGCAGCATAGGGAATCCAAAGCTGCGTTTTTTTACTAAACCTCCATCCTAACAATTCAAGCAATCAAGCAATAAAGACAGGATAGAGTGAGAGTATCATTATCGGCAGCACACTTAATAGCAGCGGCAGAGAATGGCAAGTCTAATCACTACTCGTGTCTGACCAGAGCACCCTTGTGCGAGCCACTAGTAGGACACTATCAAGTGAGGGCTGATGAAAAGGACCACGAGAGGGTCAGGGGGGTTCAAGTGCTTCCTGTGAACAATGTCTCTAGACCTCTTAAAAAACACCAGCCCTACATCGCACATGAGGTGGTGACTTACTACTTTTACCTCCTTCATTTTAATTCTTAACAAGTTATTGCATTTTTAATTCCTACAAGTGATTGCAATGGCAAACCGCCTGAATTGTTAAAGGGAGGAGGCCAAGCACCGCTCCTCTTGATTCATGTCAAGCGGCTTTGTGGCTGATGCTATCTTGAAAATATATCCCCCAATTCGTCCAGTGTTTTTCATATGATTCCTCAGAATATTCTCTCGAGCAAACAAGCGCGTCTGCCGCATGGAGAATCCGTGGAAACATGATCACGATCGTTATCGCGGTGTGGCCACTGCGGAAGCCAGATAAAAATCTGCTAAAAAAAAAACAAAACAAAAAAAAATCATCCTCGACCAAAACCACTTCAGGGCCATATGGGTACCGCATCACAGAGACCATGAATTTTCTTTTTTTTCTTCCTGTTTAGAGTTTGTGGCTCCTTTTCCTCTCAATCCCACCCCCCAACCTTCAGATTGCATTTCACTTATTGACTTTTGAGGGGATTATTATCGAGGAATTTCAAACACACTCTCTGCAGAGCAGGCTATACCTTTTTTTTTTTTTTTTGCGAGAGTTGAGCAGTATACAGACATAGCTCTGCCTCTGCCTCTCCCCCACCCCTCTCTTGCTAGCCCTCCCTTTGCAATAGATGTAGTGAGCAGTATGGGCGCTGCATTTCTTCATCTCCCACAGCGGCTGAGGAGGGATCTGCATAATGAGAGCACTGTGACGCTCACTCCTCTGAATAAGGCTAATATGCCTGGTGTACAACACCAGCTCTTGGTGGATGCCATTGATGCCATTTCCAAGGACAGACCCTAATTTGCAAAAAGAGATGAAAGAGAAGGGTGTATGCAGAGTCTGAAGCTTTGCACTCTGGTGTGGTGGTGAGCATCCTTCCACCGCACCGAACTGAGCTAGGTTCTGGGTTTCTTTCCACACACACACTGTGGAGTCTCGGAGTCTCCTGTGCAGGAGAGAAGAGCACAGCTCAAGGGAATTATTCAATACCAGCCCAGGGAAACTCGTTTCAAACCCTCGCCCAGGACCAGGGTGGCTGCCAACTTTTAAAATTACCACCATCAATCAGGGAGATGGGAGGAGAGGGGTGGGAAGTAGGGTTGTTGAGAATGCAACATACAATTTAGTTGAGTTCTTCTGTAAGAGCACCACATTATTTCCCATCACATCCATGTACCAGAGTCACACCTCTGCTGATTGTCGTCACCTTTCTCCGCATCCTCTCTCTCTCTCTCTCTTGCCTTTGGTCCTGCTCCGGCTACTTTAGCTCCTATTTTCCACTGAGCTCCTGAACAGCCACTACTTTCCCAACCTCATCCATCTGTGATTCCTAAGAGTTTTGGGCTGGTGAGAAATAAAAAACTCTTAATTTCCCCCTCTCTCTCTCTCTCTTTCTCCCTCTCTCTTTCACACACACACACACACACACACGCACACATAGTACTGGTCTCTCCTCGCTGTTTCCTCTTAACTCATTTGTGTAATGTGACAGATATGGCCTTGTTAAAGTTCTAAGTACATCAGCAGCCATTTTCTTCTGATGGTGCAGCGGCAACCCTCCCTCACATCTTTTTTTCTGCAGAACGCCTCATCATGTAGGCTCATAAAAATCCACTACAAGCCCAACACTGACCAGGACACACTCCACAAAATGATATAGTTTGGGCCTAAACTGTTTATTAGTGTGTGTACTGTTTACTGAACAGACTGCTTTTAAAATATGTTGAGAGGCTAGCCAGGCAATTTAATTGGCTCCATCGGAGAATTATATTCATTTGAATTAATGCGCACCATGATTTCAAGTGCAAAACAGGTTTGTGCTCTAGTCTATGAATGTGAAGCAACCCAAAGGAAGAAGGTGCAACACCATCTGAATACATATATAAATAAAGAGCTTTACCTCCACTAGCCCAGCCTATGTGTGTCTAAGACATGCTCTCATTATACCAGATCCAACCATTCAGCCATCCTGGCTCCTTCTCCTCTCTGCTTCCTTGCTGACTGTCACCCTTGGCACTTCTGGATCCTCACATGCTCTCTCCTTCTATCTCTCTCTCTCTCTGTCTATCTTCTCCTCTTCCTTTGTGCCCATGTCTTTCTGTGTCTTCATCCCTGTTTTTTGATCTCACTTTGATGATCTCTCTTTCCAGACAAAGAGAGAGAGGGAGTGTGGGTGTGTACACATGTGTGTGACTAGATGGCAGACCTTGTGAGTCAGAGCTTGTGGATGGACCTGAATGACAGATGAGTCCTTCAAAATCATGCAGACAACAATCAGCTCCCCACCATCATAGCATCTTCAGACACTGGCTATATAAACTGGCTATAAAAACTGTCATGTCTATAAACTCAAGTGTGTGAAAGACTTATTCCGAGTTAGGGAAAGGGAAAATAACTATTTCTCACCTTAGTTACTCAAGTGAGCAGCTCTTCCCGTAAATATGTTTGTTTCTACATTGTGTTGGCAAATGGATTACTTATAGGGGCACTGTTTCCCTGCCTGCCACAAGGAGCGAGTTCATTAGTGATTCACTGGTGGTGTTGACATGTCCTTCTGGCAGATGACAAGGTGTGGACACCTCAGGCAGACGTGAGGATGCACCGCTCCCTCTGGGGCTGGGAAGGGTTGAGGGATTTGATTGGATGCTGAGCAACCGCTTACTGTCATGCATAGATCCCACTCCGCTGTGCCTTGCAATCGGCTTATCTTCATTCCCCCTCACTCCTTTTTATTTCCCTGCCTTTTCTCGCTGAAGCAAATTTGTGATGTGGAGGCCATTTCCAAGCTTGCTGCGTTCAGCGAATCGACTGCGAGCGCTGATCGATATGCTACGGAGGTGGTCACCTCTGGCTAGAGCCGCACGATGCTATTTCTGCCTGCCCTCGTCCCGAGAGAGGAAGCAGTGCTGACCATACAGCCTGGCCCTTGTTTCTGAGCTAATATCCGTCACAAGATATTTATCAATTGATTATAATAGGAGGAATGCCGATCTCCACAACAGTGCAATTTTAGTAATTGCATCGCACAATTCAATGGTAAGCTAAGTCTGTTTATTGACACTTTATAATTGTTGAACAACGAGGAAATTGATTGCATTTTACACTAACAAGAGAAAATTGATTTGAACATGTTTGCCATTAAGTTAGGGCCAAAATGGAAGCAATCCTATTAGCATAGCGGGCAAGGCCAAGTGACAGGGGAGGATATGGGGGGCATTTCACAGCAGCATAAGCCCTGTTTGGGAAAACCAACTTGTCTCACAGAATACCCTCTGAAATCAAAGTGCGTTTTGTCAGTCAAGATTATCTGATTAGCAGCTAATGAATTGGGCTTGCCAAATGGAATCTCATTTCTACCTTATCCACCTAGAAGTTGTCAAGAGGGTGACAGCATCAGACGTTTCTGTCTTCCTTTTCTTGCACATGAATAACCCTGACTCACGGCGCACTGTCACCAATTGCGAAACAGCTGCTTCTGGCTAAGGCTCCCTGGGCTAACAATCTGCTGATGCCGTGTGCTCCACATTAACTAGCATGTTTCCTGCTTGGCCAGCAGTTTCTGTCTCAAGCAGAGCGGCACATGAAAACACACAGATTAGTTAGTGTTAGCGTTAGCGCACCCCCCTCCTTCCTCATTGTCCCCATGTGGCTTGCATCAACAGACAACTAAAGCCTCCCCTCCAAACAAACAAACATCACTGCATGAAATAAAAGTGTATCTGGGAAAATGCAGACATAGTAAATGTCCATATGGGAGTATAGAATAGTACTGCATTCAGTAGTGTATGCAGTCATGTATAATCCTGTATATACTCGGATACTGGTGTATGGCCATTTATTATCTCTGTCTACTCCCAAATACACCTTTTTCCATGCAGTGAAACAAAACTAGCAAACTAGAAACACAACTAGAAACTAGCAGTCCAAAAGCCATCTAGTTACAATTTCTCTTATAAGATGTAAGCAGTCTGGAACATTTTCGAGAATACACCCTGCTAGTGAGCCTGTTAAATAAAGCAAAAAAAAAAATGGACTTGTGCAATGTAATGAAGTGGTTAGATAACAACACAGAATAAAGATGGGTGGAGTGATGGGGGGAAAAAGGCAAGAAAGGAAGAAAAGGGAGAGAGGTGGATATTGATTGTTGTGTAGACTCTCACGCACCCGCATGTCTCAGATAGCGAGACCAACCGGAGTCAGCTCCAGGCTCCTCGCCCTTTTGTCTCCTTATGGAGGTTACGTGTGTGTGTGTGTGTGTGTGTGTGTGTGTGTGTGGGTCTGATGAGACATGAGGTGAAACAGTAGGGATGGAGGCGCGGAGGTGGTGGAGAGGACAGCGGCGCTCAAGACTGATGTCAGGCCAAGTGAGCTGGAACTGATGCCACGCATAATTAATGCTTGGAAATAGAATCTGCATTAGTGTTGTGCCAGGACGTTAATTGAGTAGGATCCTTTCGGCTGGTGCCACTTTGCCCCAGGCTTTTTACTCCTCTCCCCAGATTTAGCTCACTCTCACTTTCTCTCTCTCTCTCTCTCTCTCTCTCTTTCTCCCAGTCATTCAGCCTCTCTTTTTTACTCTGCTTCTCTCTCTCTCTCTGTCTCTCTCTCTGTCTCCTGCTATCTCTCTCCTTCAGTTTTTCTTTATCTCCCTTTTCCTCACCTTCATTCCACCATCTTTTTCCTCTCCCTCTTCTCACTTGTTCTTGGATTTTTTTCTTTCTTTCTTTCTTTCCTCATCTATGACTCCTCTCTTGTTTACATCATGCAGAGTGCACAGTGCAGTCGTTTGCACTGCTGTTGCAACTCTCAGGCCCCTACTCTACTCCTGAGACGGCTCATCTGGCCGGCTGACACTTGAGCAGACATCACATGTGCTATGCACATGCCAGCCACTACATGCTCATGCCCACACGTGCCCTTCCTATGAACAGGGCTGCCCCTAATGCAACGGCTTGCACACATTAACATCACACATGAAGAGATGCGTGCACGAACATGCACTGATTTACGGCCTCTGATTTGCACATATATGTGCAGATGCACATACACGCGTGTGCAAAAAACACCCATCCACATACATGTGTGCACATGTGACACACCACACACTCCTTCTCCCTCTCCTCTTCTCTCCTCCTTTATCTCTTCCCCTTTCTCTCCATCTCTCTCTCTCTCTGTTGCTGTCTTCTGGAGGCAGCATCTTTTGAATGATTATCTTACCATCTCCTCTTGGTGTCACCTGCTTAGCATCCTCTTCCATAATTCATTCAATTAAACAGATGACCTAAGCAACTGGGTGTCTGTGTGTGTGTTACTGTCTGTGTGTGTGTGTGTGCGCTATTGTGTGAGTAAGTGCACGGGTATATGCATGTGAGAATGTGTGAATATGAGTGTATGAGTGTGTGTGTGTGTGTGTGTTTGTGCATGTGCGTGTGTGTGCATGGCTTGATAAATATGCAAATAAACAAGGTCAAAAAATAAGCTTGGTCCAGCACTTTCCTTCTCCTTCCATTTCGCGCTCGCTATTCAGTGTGCCTCTACAGTGCAGTGTGGCATATCTCTTTGACAGGTGCTACTGCTTTTTGTGCTTGGGGTTTGGAAATAAGAGGCTTCTTTTCTAATGAGATCCAACTGCTCTTCTTTTAGCATTTCTCCCTAGAAATGTCTTTGCGCACACGTGTGCGTGTGTGTGCGTGAGCGTGTGTGAGCGTGTGTGTGCACACTTCAGACGTTAACACACAGTTTAAAAAAAACAAAAAAAACATTCACCCAAAATGCTCCCTGCATTGCACTAAATTAGCACATTTTTGTTCCACGTGCCCAAATGGCACTAACTCTGCCTGCCTGCACTGTGGCAGGGAACCAGCTCCCTCATTTTTACTGCTGGGAACCCTCAGCA
>PYXC01000678.1:642500-682500 GCA_015244755.2 Tenualosa ilisha | reverse complement strand
TATTGTCTCTCTCTGTCTCTCTCTACCTCTCTACTCTCTCTTTCTCTCCCTCTCTCTCTCTCTCTCTTTACTCTCTCTCTCCCTCTCTCTCTCCATGCCACTCTCCTTATCTCCTCATGCTTGAGCACACAACAATGGCATCCGTCCGTCTATCTCTCCATCTTTCCCCTCTTCCTTCTTTCCTTAACCCCCCCTCCTCTCTTTCTCTCTGCCAGTCTGTCTTCACTGGCTATCTCCCCATGGCTGGACACACAATAGTATCTTCCATCTCTCTCTCTGTCTCTCTTTCCATCTCTCCATTATTTTACCTCTCTCTCTCTTTCTCTATCTATCTATCTATCTATCTATCTATCTATCTATCTATCTATCTATCTATCTATCTATCTGTGCTCATAGTCCATCACCTCACGCTCTACCAAACAACAATGGTGGGAGGCCGTGATCGAAGAAACGAATGAAAAAAATGGAGTGATGGTCATTAACTCTGTCTTGATTACAGGCAGAAAGAGCGCGTCTAAACTCTGGTGACAATTGTAAGGCAGCACCGGGGGCGGCTTCAGGCCCCACAGGAGGGATATCATTGTCATGTTTTTATCACCAGAATGACTGCTGTTGTTACCAAACAGATCTCTGGCGACGATGCCGCTCCAAATTGCCGTAATTGATTGGCCTGTCACAAACTGACCGTCAATGCATAACAATTTCACTGCTTCTTTTTTCTCCAAACTCCCACAGAAACACACACACACGGCCAGACACAGACATGGGCACACGCACACACACACGCACACACACATACACACACACACGTGCACACACAGCTGCGGGACTTCTTTGGGAGATGAGGAAGAAGGAGCAGAACTGAAGGGCACATCGATCAGCTGAAAGCCAAGAGGCTCCTTGATATTTTTTCCCCCTCAACTTTCCACAAAGAGAACACTGAGCTGAGAGAGAGATGAGAGGGGTACAGATACTGCATACACACTCACAGACACACACTACTTAATCAAGTCTGCCACTTAGACCACACCATAGAAAGTTGAAATGAATTGACAATTCTCCATGATTAGGTCCATCTGCATCTACCTACAGAAAGTGACAAAAAATTCCATATATATTTTTTTAAATCATAGCTCTCAATTTCACACAAATTTCTACCTTTCTCTGTCTGTGGCCATACTGTGAAAAAGAGAAGCGGGGACAGGACACAAGAAAAGAGTCTTTCTAGTCTTCCCATGTCTCTAACCTATCATCTATCAGTGTCGCTGGATTTGGACATTTCTCAGTTCCCTAACCACAGAGCAGCCGACCTCACAAAGCCTCTCCTCTTCCTCCCTGCATTGATTGGACACAGGATACAGCAACCGCACTCCTGTGTCGTTTCAATGTGAATTCTGTGCAAAAACTAACGGACACGTCCGCAAACTGTGAGTGTGAGTGTGTGTGTGTGTGTGTGTGTGTGTGTGTGTGTGTGTGTGTTGTGTGTGTGTGTGTGTGTGTGTATGTGTCTGGTTTTGTGCACTCAGCACTGTCTGTATACAGACACTTTTTCCTCTTGCAGAAGCCCTCCAACACACACACACACACACACACATTAAACCCCCCAAACCCACCCATCTCCCAGTTGGATCAACACTACCGCCCGCACACAGGGAGTAACTGCATGCATATTTCATCACCAGGCCTCTTCCAGGAAGGCTGCCATCCTCCTGGGCATTGAGTGTGGGCATTAGGACCGTGTCTGTCTAGCTAATCAATCAAAAAGAGAGCACGCGCGCACGCGAGAGAGAGAGAGAGAGAGAGAGAGAGAAGAGAGTAAACTTTATGTAGCAGTGGCAGTGGTGGCCTGTGTGTACATCTGAGAGCCAGGCTGTGCATTCACAGGGAACGCCGGAGACAAGCCCTTACCTTCACCATCTGCTCCTTTTCCCACTAGTCTCGACATCAATCTCTACTTTACATTTCTTTCAGTCCTCCCTCTCATTTTTTTTTATCTCCCCCTCATTCTCTACCTCTAACCCCACACACACCCCTCCCCCCGTCCCTTTCTCTGAGGCTGTGCTGCAATGGCTGCACTATTCAATGGGCCCCATCTACATGGGATTCAGTGAGCTTTAGAGAAGGCCCCGGCCGACTAGCGAGGAGCTGTCTGCAGAAGGAGAGGAGAGGAGGGAGAGAGGCGAGGCGGGACGAGGCGAAGTGGCTGCGAATGCTGCAGATTAAAACGCCAGTCCCGCGGGAGGCCTTACCGAAGAGCCTCACACTACATACATTCTCTTTTATGGGCCTTTCTTTATTCATCATAACACAGCTTCAATTTTATTAACTTCTGCAGCCAAGCGTATATTCGCTGTGGAGCCGATTCTCTCTCTCTCTCTCTCTCTCTCTCTCTCTCAATTCTTCTTTTTTTTTTTTTTTGCTTTTTCTCTCTCAAGTGCTTCACATGCCCCTCATGCGTAAACTCTCTTGAACACACATGGTCACAAAAAAGAATCTTTTACACACACTCACACTCAAACGCACAACTACACAACTCAAATGCGCACGCGCGCAAACACACCTCCACACACACACACACACACACACACACACACACTGGGGAGAATAACAAATGCTTGTATTTATTGCTGTCTGAGCAGTTTCTCTTTCTGCCAGGGCACGCAATTCCCTCTTCCACAGCACACAGTCCTAAAGCAGGCCTGCAAATGGCTCTTTGCGTAACCCGCCCCCCTCCCCCCATCATTCTTCCATTAAGAGGGGGCTTTGTGGCCAGTGGATCGGGGAATGGTGTACGCAACAACCAGGGGAGAAGAGAAAAAGAGAATATAAATATTCCAAATGACTCGGTGACCATCCATTTGCAGGAGCCCAAGCATGACTGCCTTTCCAAGTGACAGGCTTTTGGTCGCCAGCCGGAATTCATTCTGATTCTGCTGCATGCGCAGCGTCATGAATGCTTGTTATTCGGCCTGGGGTGCGATGTCATGAAAGCTCCCAGCTGCATTCTGGATGCTTCTTTAGTTAGTCCAGCTTCTCATGCGTCTCGCCGACTCCACTTCCCCAACCGCAAAAAATAAACCACAATCCGTGCTAAAAACAAGAGCACTTCTATAAATAGAGCGGCGTAGTACCTGGACATAATCTGTCCATGCCGTTTAGTGCACAATTAATGCACGGACAAAGCCGACGCAAATAGAGAGCCATTCAAAAAAAAAAAATGTCTACCTCGCCCTCTCACCTCCTCATAACCTCCTCATTCATGACTGACATTCTTAATGCCGGCAACTCTATTCACAGGCCCTTGCTTACTCTGAGGCCATCCGGTGTGTTGTCCCATGATGGAGATGAATTATGGAAATGACTCTGCTGTGGTCTAAACTTGCCTTTTGCCATGCTTCGCTTCCGGAGGCTTCCGCTGGTGTCTGACTGGCCGCTGAGTGCCACTTCCTGCCTCTCACTATTGACAAGGACAGGATATGGCACTCAGTGGAGGTGACTAAAGAGAGGTTTTACCTCAGAGGAAGAGGGCTGAGAGAGAGAAGAGAGAGAGAAAAGAAAAAAAATACAGATAGGGACAGAGGTGCATTCTGGGAGTGCCAGAGGCGGCCCGGTGAAGCTGTGTAGGAGACCTCTAGGCAGCGGACACGGCATAAATGATGCAAGGCTGCTGTCATTATCTACCTTTAATGGCCAGCCAGCTCACTACACAAAGGTTCTAAACCCGTAAAAAAAAGTCTCAAAAACATGGTGGAACAGTCGGGAATATGCCACTCGTCTGCCATCCAGGAAGTTTGTATTTCTACCATGAGTGCCTCCATGTCCCAGTTCCTGGTGTACCATACATCCTTACATACAATATGTATGGATTCTCCAATACGTTTCTGATGTTATCGGGACTGACAGATTAGGCGTATGTTATTTTAGTTCATATGCTCTCATGGGCATTCAAGTCACATGGCCTAGAGGGAGCTTGAGCTGTCTTTGTCAATGCAGCAAAAGTAAGTACAGGTGTAAAAAAGGCAAGGACGCCATATGAATAGACACCAACAAAAAAGGGCTGATAGTTGGTTTAATTCACTTTGTGATTTTGGCTGGTATACAGATGAAATGGGAGCAATGGTGTCATCTGGATTCTCTGAGGAGCTGGTGTGTTTATGCTCGGGCGAGCGGAGTGTTTATGAGAAACCAGCGCACCTGTACGCCTCCACCTCCCCTCAGGTGATATGTGTGACTTCACCTGGGTCTCAGATTGTTTAACTTCTGTCACCAATGAACCCAGGTGTGTGTGTGTGTGTGTGTGTTTGTGTGTGTGTGTGTGTGTGTGCGCACGTGCGCACGGCTGCGTCTGCAAAGCCGAGAGCAACACATAAAGAGAGATGTTTCAAATTAAAAAGCTTAATCAAATCAAGGCTGCTCTGTCGAAATGGAACTACTGTGGTAGAATCAGACATGGAGAGACGCAGGAGGAGAGAGAAAAGGAGAGAGAGAAAGAGAGAGAGAGAGAGAGAAATGTGATCCTTTTATCATCAGACCCACAGAGACCCCATTACCAAATCCTCTCTCAGCTAAAGCCCCAAACAGGTGCGATGTCACCCTGAAAGGAAGGGAGACTCAGCTAACTTCGTTAAAGGTGGGGATGGGTGGAGGGAGGCAGAGGGGGCAATAGATGGTGGTGCAGGGTGGGGTGGTGGGGGGCTGCAAGAGTGCCTAATTAGAGACAAGTCATGCCATGCCTTGTCGAGCAAGAAGCAAATGCACGGGGCGGAGGATAATTTTTCCCTCTAATGCAATCGGGTTATGGTGGAAGTGTCGGCCATGTTTGAAACACACCCCCTATTACCCCCCTAGCCTAGCCTTCCGCTCCCGCCTCTCGAGCCCCCCCCCACCACACAACTGCCATTACGCCATCTGATTAACACGATTACAGGGACATTACCAAACTATCATTACACTACCTGGCACCAGACTGCAGACACTGAGAATGGGAGTGGGGATGGGGGGGTGTTGGGGAGGTGCGTGGTGGGTGTTGGAATGAAAGCCAACACCTTCCTCTGCTGTTTTTCCTGCCTGCCTCTTCCTCTGCCTCAGTCTCTCTCTCTCTTTCTATCTCTCTCTCTCTCTCATTCCCCGCTTTAGCCAACTGATTAGCTCCTGATAAGACCCAACTGGAGCTTGTGTAACACCCATATGTAACATTATCTCCTGTGTATCTGTGTACGTGTGTGTGCGTGTGTGAGTGTGTGTGTGTGTGTGTGTGTGGGGGGGGGGGGGGGGTTGTGAGGCATTTATTTTGTCATTAGTTTGCTGTTTCCCCTTTTATGTTTCTCTATGGATGGATCGAAACAGGTCTGCGGGGTGCCAGGGTCACAAAATGTGAGTTTGTTGGTGGGGAAGGCCACTGAAGCTGGTACAGGCTACCTCAGACGCTAAGGGGCCACGCTTGGAGCGGGAAGATAAGGCTTAACCCCTCAACATCAACATCAGTCGTCCGATCGCAAACATATGTTAATGCTCCTGTCACTGGCACCACCATCAAGATGGAGCCAATTATTTTTTCTCGACGAGCGAGCAGAACTGACATAAGAGCACATTTCTATAATTTCTAATCAAAACACACACATACACGCTCACACACACACAAAAACTTATTATTGCATTCACGCTCTCACATGCATGCATTTATGCATCCACAAGTACACACACACACGCACACGCACACACACACACACGCGCACATGCAGACACACACACACACACATCCACACATACGAGATTCATAAAAGATCAAACGAAAAGCGCAAAACAACCCTCAAAATCCATTACTAACATAAGAGTCTGAGCCGCCGTCTCTGCCTGAACAATAAGGCAGGGACAGACTTGTTTGCGGGGAGGTATCTGTTGCTTCGGAACATTCACATTCAAATGGCATTGTCCTGTTTTGCATCACAAGCACAAATCACCTAAACGCCGGCTTGAGATGTCCAAGTTGGGCCTGCCACTTTGTTACACTGGACAAAACCCAATATTTTGCATAGTTACACAATGGAGAGAGGCATAATAGTGGCTGGGAGATAAGTCTGTTGAACATGCTGTAATGTGACCTTCTAGAAAGTTCAATAAATTCTCCACACGCTTGCATTTCAATTTCATGTTTAGCTGAAAATGAGTTTGTAACACCAATAGGTTTATTAAATGAAATGGGAACAAACACTTTACATGACATTTAAAAAGACTATAACCTACATGGGTGATATATTTTTATCTTATTAGAACTTTTTACAGCTGACTGAATGCAATGGACCCAATCCAATATTAGAATTTGTTATTGATTCACCTTGAATGCTATGTTACAATTTTTTTTCCTCATTGCAAAAGGTAATACATTCGGATGCACTGTTCTGTGCAGTGTGTGTGTATGTGTGTGTGTGTGTGTGTATGTGTGTGTATACGAGTGGGAATATGTGCAAACACACAGGATGCCATCACCCATAGGCCACAGGTTAGCACCAAGCGTGGTGACTTTGAGGTGAACAGGGGTTAAGGGAAGGGGGAGTGAGTGAGGGAGAGAGAAAGAGAGAGAGAATAAATAAATGATGTATTCCAATGGCTCCCGGTGGTGTCTGAGTCGGTCTAATGAAAAGCTTCCATTAGCTGAGCCAGCCAGGTGTAAAAACGCGGATAGGGCTGCCGCCAAAGCTCTGATCCCCATTATGGACGCCACAAATCAAGCTACGCCAGAGAAAGGGGAAAAAAAAATCAACACTTTTGCCATTTCTTTTCTCAAGTGCCTGTGTGCATGTGTGATTGTGTGAGGCTCTCTGTGTGTATATGTATATATGTGTTGAGAGATACAAGTCATTGTGTGTGGTGTGTGTGTGTGTGTGTGTGTGTGTGTGTGTGTGTGTGTGTGTCAAGTGTGCACCTGGCTGAATCATTTCATGTGGCTGAGTGTATATGTGTGTGTGTGTGTGTGTGTGTGTGTGTGTGTGTGTGTGTGTGTGTGTGTGTGTGGAGGAGGGGGAGTAGATGGGTAGGAGACTGTGTGTAATGTAATGACTTTATCATGCTAATGGCGATTGGATTTCATTATCTCTGAGCTGCGCCTGCTTGCCGGCTCCATCTTATTTAAAGCGAAGGAAGGAAATAGAAAGTAAAAGATGGCTGGGCGGCCGGGTGTGCCCCTGTCCCTTCCACCTGCCCGTAAACACACATCTTATTTGTTGGAGCCGTAAAAAGTCCTATAATTAAAAACCATAATTCACGGCGGGTCATTATAGCTGCTGCCAATTAAGTTGGGACTGACAGCACACAGAGTGAAGAGCAGGAGAGAGAGAATAAGCGTGTGTGAGAGAGAACTAGATAGAGAGAATAAGTGAGAGAGAGGGAAAGCTAGACAGAGAGAGAGAGAGAGAGAGAGAGAGAGAACCAGACAGAGGACAAGAAGAGAGAGAGGATGCAGACTTTCAACAGTTATGGACAGAGTGACGGAGGCCTGCTGCATTGAGGGGCACCAGCTTAGGCGTGGGCGAGGTGGTTTGGGGTGGGGTGGGGGGGTGGAGGTGGTATGGGCTGGTGGGGGTGGGTGGTGTTAGGGTGGGTTAGAGGAGACTTTCATGGCTCCAGGTGCAAGGTGAGGATTGCAGGATGCAAGGATTAACGAGGATCTTAATGGCCCAAAAGGCCTTGTCGGAAGCTGCAGAATGCAGTGACTGGGTCTTAACTAGGCCCACGGAGAGCTATTTGTTTGAGCAAGTCGAACTTTAGGGGGCGGTGTGGAGGGCTGCTTACACTCAAGCCGGGGAAGGGCCACTGGCGTGTGCACTTTTGATTTGGCAGTTGGTACAATTAGCTGATTAAATGAGAGGGTTTGCCGTGGGAGGGTGGCTGAAGGCCGAGGCTTTTCTTATCTCTCTGGAAGGAGTTAGCCACCCTTAACGCGGTGACACACACAAACGATAACCACCTCCAGTGAGAAGGAGATGCTGACGGAGCCAGATCCGCATTCTGATCCAACCAGTCACCTCCTGGGCAAAAACTCCCTTCAACCATGCTGCGGCTTTAGAGATTTTCTCTTACCTTTTTTTCCACTCCTCTCTCTCTCTCTCTCTCTCTCTCTCTTCCTCTGCTTCCCATCACAATTTTCTTTCTGACTTGTTCCCCCACACTCTTGCTACATCAAGAAGTCTGGAAATGCCATTTTGTAAATCCAGCCGGCAGATCAAAGTAGTACCCGTGTTCTAATAGCTGCCACCCACCCACCCACCAGCCTCTACTGCAGGAGGAAGGCAATTGGTGCCGGTAAACTTGACGCAACCACCAAGACAACCCGATTTATCATCTGACAGCTCCGCAGAGAGGAAAGGGGGAGAGAGAGAGTGAGAGAGAGAGAGAGAGAGAGAGAGAGAGAGAGAGAGAAAAGGAGAAGAGCTTTGTGTCTTACCATGCTTACTCCCCCCCTCCATTTTGTCTTTACTTTTTGGACAGCATTGCCTATTAGGTGATGTGCCAGTTTCAAACTCGGTTCACTCCCTTAATATATGGCAGTGAGCTCAAGGAATGGAGGAGGGTTTTTTGGAGATACAGAAAGAAAACAGCGCCTTTGTTTTCCTTTCACTTCTTCTTGTCTTTTTCTCCGTAAACTCAAATTTCTCTTTGAACGCGAAATGCTTTCTGGGTGAGTGACTCGGTGTGACTTGACTTAGTCTCTCTTGTCTCTGCTGTCTCCTTGGAAAGATTTTTCCAAGTGATATGTCTGTTTAATGGATTCAGGAGAAAAGAAAAGGAAGAATCAAAGTGAGACAAAAAGAAGAAAAAGGAATGTTGCAGTGATTAGTGGCATAGGAAATAGTGAGTTCTTGAACAAGAGGGAAAAAAACAAAAAACAAGGCGTGAGCTGTCTGTTTTTTGCGTATGACAGTTTTTGGTTGAAATCGTTGTTTAACATGCAGAAAATAGCAGAGCACAATGGCTGAGAGTACTGTAATTATTGTCTTCAAGGATGAGCTCTTCAGAAAGTGCATGTTGACGGTAACAATTTCACAATCCACTGGAAGTAAAATAAGGCTTATATCAATGTCAGTCAAGTTTGCTGGCATATACGCCCACTGATGGGTTAGTGTGCCTGCATAGCTGTCCCCAAGCTGTGGATATGACACAGTGGGTGACAGAATCAGCCACACCCAACAATGACAAATAGAAAGTCTCAGGTCCAAGTCCTACACCTGCAGTAAGTGTTACTAGTCCAATGGGCAGTAAGAATTGAGTATATCCTTAAGTTCTTTTCTGACGCATAGAACATGATGAGGAAGGTTTGATTGGCTGCATTTGTGTTTTAGTCTTATCTGCCTTCATTGGATCTCACCCCTTGTCCTCTTTACCTTATCTCATATGTGTGCTAACACAGTCTGAGCTATTTCAAGGAGAAGACATTCAGATGATATTTTTTTCATTCAGAGAGCGAGTTTCTGTGTGTGTGTGTGTGTGTGTGTGTGTGTGTGTGTGTACCTGCCTGCACAGCAGACAGCAACGGTGGCAGATCAAGACAAAACATTTTGAGTGTCTTTAAAATGTGCGGCCATCACTGCATTTAAATGAGACCCACGTAAGGACCCTTTGAAATGCTTGATATGCAAAATGAGTTAGTGCATCATTCTCACCTCGACACTGTGATTTATTCAGCTGCGTTGCTTTACACTGAGCAAAGACTGTGATGTTGACAATTTGATTCAACAAGCTCGATATTTGCTGTCATTTTTTAGCAGGCATGGAGCATGTGCAAAAAAAGACCCTGCAAGACTCAGAGCTAAGACTTCCATAAATGTACTTAGCTGTCTCATTTTCCACCTCTCCTTGTCGAAGAGAATGTGATCCCCGTGAACAGAATGTGTTACACGTGTCACTGAATTTCTTCAAATAGTTTTTGAATGGGAAGTAGTGATGATGAGGCCTTATTTTAGGAGTGCTGTGTCAAAGACAGCAGCTCAGCGCAGCACACAAGGACAGTCTGAAAGGGCTCCAGCATGGGGTCAAAAAGCTGCCTCACTGCAGGGTGAGCCAAGCTAGTGAAATACAACCAGCTCAGCCTAGTGAAAACACTGACTGCTTAGTTACATTACATTTACATTTATGCATTTAGCAGACGCTTTTATCCAAAGCGACTTACAACTTGTCAACTATCAATTGTTCAGGGCCAGTCTCCCCTAGAGCAACTTAGGGTTAAGCGCCTTGCTCAAGGGCACAACGGTGGCAGCTGGGTTTCGAACCCACAACTTTTCAGGCTACTTGCACGCTAGCCAGGTTCCTTAACCACTATGCTACCACCGCCCCATTGCTTAGCAATGTTAGCTGAGACAAGTGGAACATGGTGAGGTACAGGGGAAATGGAAAACAACTTAAAAAAAAATCACTGAAGCAAGCCAGACAAGTGCTCTTCACCTTTCTTCACCTTTCACTGTGAGATGACATGCCACAGGTGCATCTGGGTGCACACACTTCCATGTTTCCTCTTCCCTCGTCCTCCAAGTCAGAGGAGAGACCTGTCTTTGTTTAGAAACCTTGCTTTCGCTCGCGCTCTTCACTGGCTTTGAAAATACTCCGATTTTCTTCACCCACTCTGCCATCAAACACACACACACACTCACACACACACACACACACACAAGCCCAAACACACTCCCCCCGTGCCCCACCCGATTCCTCTCTGCTTCCTTCCCCGCCACCTCCTACCCCATGTCCACTCTCTCCACCTTCTCCACCCTTTGGACCGTCTATTATCCGGGGGCTGACGTTTCCATTATGGACTGCCAGAGCCTCCAGCCTGCCTGGTGAGTTGTGGAGCTCGCTGAGAGTGTCATTAAAGACAACAACAGTGCCGGGCTTCCATGCAGTGCACAAACCGCCGTCCTGACACACGGCAATCCATCAGCACCAGATCCTCCAGCACCAGCCCACTATCAGTGGAAGACAGTGAACACACTGCACCACATCACACCACACCACACCACATCTCAAAAACACAGACAGCCAACATCAACCCCCCCAAGCATACGAACAAAAGAGAATAGAGAAAATGGTAGAAGATGACAAAAAAGAGGATGAAGAAAAAGAAGAGGGGAGTGAGAGAGTGCCCACTGAGCAGGTTTGCTTCCATTTAAACCTCAGCACTTCATCAAAGCCAACACAATATAGCCCTTAAGGGGTCCGTGCGGCAGGTAGGCTTGGAGTTTTAGTTTGAAATCCACAGGCCAAACAAACACACACAAAGCCACCTAACAATCTTAGTCTCTGTCCTTAACCTTCCTTTACACGACATCCTCGAGCAAGCTTTCCAAAGACACACACACGCGCACACACACACACACACACACACCTGGGCAACTACACTATTAAGAAGACTGTGGTGAGGTGAAACAGGGCCAGTTGTCGCCCTTTTCTGTGGATTCTCATGGCTAGAGACTAGAATAAGAGCACTGAGTGATGCTTCGGTCAATTATATGGGAATAAAAGGTCACACATTGGGGCATCTAGATCCAGCCTACAAGCTTAGCATGAGTACTTCTTTTACATACAGGTACCCCTCCACGCTGCACGAGTTGAATGTGGCCTAATCGAGCCTTGTCCTTTTACTGGCTGCGCATACTGCTGGGCAAGTGGTCTGTAGACTAGTGCTAATGAGGGCAGGTGTTGGCCGCTCAGACCCTATACCGCCGTGTGCGTATGTTGCCCCTTGCCGCAGCTTTTTAATTAGGTCTGAAGCATCAGGTGTCTGTCCACCCACGGTGCTGGGTGCCGGAGACCATGCAGCCGAGCCATCACTGCATGAACTCCTACACACCGACAGGCTCTGATGGATTGGGTCTAGTTTTAGCAACCAATGCTTTTTTTTTTTTTTTTTCCACTCACAAATTTGCTTTTACCTTCCTTGTTCTTCCCTCCCCAAAACTTGCCTTGTCTCTGCGCTCCTTCGTCATTTGCTTCCAATAAGCAAGTCTGGCCTCCTGGCAACAATTTATAAGTGTTCTGTGATGCCTCTCATCACACACAATTGCCTTTCAAGGAATCACTCTTCTTCGCCTCAGCTGAAAGTCGCTCTTTGCGTACCTTCGCAAATTTGTCTCTATTTGTTCCCTTTGCTGTGTGCTACTTGTACTTCAGGACCAATTTCCTCAGCCTCCGCACCTCTTCATTCTCCTTTCATTTTGCTGGCAGATCTGTGCCCATCCTGGTGTCCATTTTAGAGGCTATTCCAAGGTCCCTCAGTTCATCATAATCTCCTCAGAGCTACCTCCTTGACCCATAAGCCTAACTGTAAATGTCAGCCTGCTTTATGATGCCTGAGAAGTGTTTACGGATGGATTAAAGTTCATCACAATCATGCAGACACACACACACACACACACACACACACACACACACACACACTTCACTTTGGGACCTCTAGGTCTGGTGGTGATGGCAAGCTATAATTCTCTGATTCCAAGAGGTCCCTAAAGGCGCACTCAAGGTCTCTTGCTTTCTCTCTCTTTTCTTCTCCCTCTCTGATGAAAACAGCTGTGGCCAAACTGCTTGCCCAATATATCTTCACTTCTCCACCTCTACCCCATTTTTCCTCCCATATTCGTTCAACCCTCCGCTTTCCCTTTAGTTTCAACGTTCCTTAGCACCTGAGTGTGTGTGCGTTTGAAGATGAGTGAGCGACCCTCTGCTTTTGAGATGGACGTGATCCCAGCCCCCCTGGTTCAGCTTCCAGGAGTTGTCTGGCAAAGACAGGCTTGATGCCCTAGCTCACGGCCCAGACTGGCGACCTGGGTTGGTTCTACTGGGCTGAACTGGGCCAGAGCAAACTCCACGGCTGGCAGGGTGATGAATGCCTAGCATTAGAGCCATCTGCCTTCCATAGCCACGCTGGCCGTCTCTCCCAGAGAGAGCGAGACAGAGAGAGAGAGAGAGAGAGAGAAATGGAGAGAAATAAAAAAGGAAGGAGAAGGAAAGGAATGGTGAGACAGAAAGAGGAGAGGCGGCAGGTGCAGCCTCATTTTTGCTGCCATCTTACCGGGGGGCCCTGCTTCAGCCAGATCACCACAGGTTCTCTAAGAGGGCGTCGAAGGGAAAGGCCAAATGACTCCGTAATGAATCAGGGTGGGGAGGGCACAACCTTGTTAAATGTGAGAATAACAGATAAAGCTAAATAAAGACATGAATAGCTGGTCTGGTGGTTGGTGGGAGCCTAATCGACAGTGTCTGCAAGCAGGGTGACGGGAGAGAGAGAGTCTTGGCTCGTGCTCAGCAGCTAATTGCTTGGCTTTTCTTCTTCCACCGTCTTCCCCTCCAAATATCCCTGGCGTGCCGGCCAGCTACGGTCAAGGCTGCCAGGGAAACGCTGCGGCTTGTCATGGCAACCTCTGCCATGCTGACTCGATCTCTCTTTCTCTCTCTCTCTCTATCTTTCTTTCTCGGAGAGGCTTGGAGGATCTGACGTGAGTGAACAGCTGGCTGGCTTTGGCATCCTGGCACCTAACCCCTCCCTACCCCACGTCCCCACAACCGATGACATGGGGCTGCCACCACAGCGCCACCTCAAAGGCTCCCAGATTCACCACAGCACCCAGGACACAACACATAAGGTGTCAGAGTGCAAGAGCTGCAGAGAATGCAGGAAGAAAGGAAGACGAGGAGAGACATGGAGAGGAGAGAAGAAGAGAGGAGACAAGCAAAGAAGCATTAACATATGTAAGAGTGTGGAGCGTGGAGCACAGATAAGAATAAGACAAGCATGGAGGAGTGATCTGAATATTAAAAACTGAATATCACAGATAGGCTAAAAAGGAAAGCTTGACACTTGTCGTGTCTTCTGTCACTTATAGCTACCTAGAGGTACTCATTATATTTAGTCAGCACTTGTAACTTTTGAAGTCCTGGATATTTCGAATTGGTTCCTTACTCGTCGGTAAGTGCTCTTTATGATTCACTTGACGCCCCTTCCAACCCCTCTTTTCACATCCTTTCTTTGTCACTCTTTTCTTTTCCTCATTGTTCTTCTGTTGTTATCAGTCATCTCCTTACAGACTAGGTAATAAAAGAGCACTACGTTCTAGGAGTCCAGTTACATTGTGCTCAGTCGCTTTGTTCTCTCCTTTTCTCTCCCTTACTCTTTTTTCTTTCTCTCCCACTCTCCTGATCTTGCTCTCTCTCTCTCTCTCTCTCTCTCCACTATGCTCTTACTTTCTTTTTTTATTTGTTCGCTCCAGCAGACCTTATCAGTTTGATGAAAGAGATAAAAGGCTTTGTGGCTTTTCGCTGTGAAATAATGCTGGCAACCACTGATAAAATGTAATGGGTGACAGGTTCACAGCAGACTACCCCCACCCCCCACCACCACCCCCACCCAGACGCCTCCCAACCCCGCCCTCTTACAGCCGTACCCCTGTGGTTTCCCTTCCTCCGTGACTCGCTTCGGGAGTCTGGTGAGATGATGTGATTGGACACGACATGTCAAGTCTACCCTCTTAAACCCACCCTTAACTCATCCACTGTCCACCTAGGCCGAGACGCCTCATCACTCTGACAAGTCAATATGAGCAGGTCACTCTCTTTGGTGCCGTTCCCAAGGAACGATCCCCACTTCTGCTTCCACACCCCTTCTTTTCTCTTGCCTTCGCTCCAATTTTATGGCTAATGTCAGCCAAATCTATTTTCCTTAGGGCGGCAAAGCCAACTAAACGACAAGCATTGTTCATTCCCAGTTCACCTGGCCAAGCCTTAATGAGTTTAGGATTGAACTGTTGCTTTAATCGATGAGGCGAGCAAAGAGGAAACTCTCTCCCTCTCCCTCTCCCTCGCTCTCTCTCTCTCTCTCACACACTCTCTCTCACACACAAACACAAACACACACACACACACACTCAAAACTTGGGTCCAATATTTTCTTTTTTTGTGATGAGTGTAAGGCTTGCTATTAGATCAGCACACACACACAAACTTTTTGAAGACTACTTTAGGAAATACTTTGAATGCTCAAAGAAAGAGAGAAAATGCCAAAGTCAATGAAACTAGTCAGACGAGGGGAAACAACAACTTTGACCATTTCACAATGTTGTCATTTCATGGAAACGACTTCTTGGAGACAAACCCTGATAGGTTTGATAGGTTTCGCGTCAGAGGACTTCCTGACCACACTTTACAGTCAAACAGAGACATAGCTCACCACGGCTCCAGACACATTGGCCATTTCCTCCAACTGCTTTGCAGAACTTCGATTAAGATTTCATGAAACGGTAACGATTATGTGATTACTTTCCAGTCTCACTCACTCTTTGTAATGACTTCGGTGGTCAGCTATTTTGATACATAGTTTGGACAGACAGGATGTTTATGGATTAAAACACAAACGAAAACAGACTGGCTGGCTATCTATCGATTTAGGGACACTATTGACTCAGGGGTGGGATGGTGGGAGTCTGTGCTGTTCAATACATGATATTTTCATATAAATAATGCTGGCTTTTTGCCCCAGTAATTGCCGTGCAGTAACTACACGGATGAGAGAATGAGAACACAGTTAAGGTATTGATTATTTTTGTGGCCTTTTCTATCTAGTTCAGCATTCGGATTGAGTGAGACTCTCTCTATCTTGCTGAGGTCAGGCACATGCAGAAACTGCAGCGTGACTTACAGCGTGCTTGGAGAGTTTCTTTTGTTTGCCTTGTCAAAGTAGAGGTGTTTACTGCATGGGCTAATTGCATACTGTTTCTCGCCTTCAGGCATCACTTTCAGGAATTTCATTCATCCACCAATGAATTACTCAGTCACTGGCAGATCTATGTGTGTGCTTCCCTCAGTGTTTACTGATTTAATTGTAGTGTGTCAACCAATGGAGGATGCTCCACGTCTGTGATAGAGAGTGATTACATTAAAATGTACAACTATAAAAGCCATTGGTTACAGTGTGTGAGCTGCAACTTGCATGCATAGAGCTGTGAGTGCGTATGCCAGCAAGCAAACAAGCCACTAACCTGCATTTGCATTGCATATAACAAAATCTGTCAAAGTGCAAAGTAAAAGTAGAGCTTTGGATGTGTCTGAATGCCCCTATTGTTGGCAGCTTCTTAAGACCAAACTGTTCTCAGAGGGGTTTTCCTAATGATTCACTTATCTTTCTTTTTATACTCTGTACACTCTAACTTAATCATTTTATGCCTTCGTTGCTTTTACTTTTTTCATCTAATGTAGTTTGCTTTTATTATTGCACAGCACAATGAAATTCCTTTGTGTATGAAATGTGCTATCTAAATAAACTTGCCTTGCCTTGCAAATAGGTCAAAACATGTGGTGTGTGTCAAACTGTGTGAGAGAAAGAGAAACTCTAGGGGAAGAAAGAAACAAAGAAGAAAAAAAAAGAAAACAAGAAAGAAAGAAAGTGTTTTTTTAGATTGGTGTAAGAAGGTGCATGTGGGGGAGAAAAGGGGGCAAAAGAACAACATGTGCCTGTCTGCCTGATGTCTCTGTCATGGCTGGCCCAGTGGAGAGCACAGAAAGAAACATCCTCTGCGGAGCTGCCAGGGTTATTTACTGTTCCGCAGGACACACTGTTGGCCCTCCACTAAAAATCTCTTATTAAATAAGAGAGGAGCAAGGGCAAGACACCATCACACACCACACACACACACACACACACACACACACACACACACACACACACACACACACACACACACACACACAGCTCTTGTCTGATGAGTCTGTTGGCAAGCTGGTGTCGGGAGGACTCAGGGTTAGTGCTTGGGGCTGAGTTACTGTGGGCTGACAGAGCTGCTCTGACACTGAGGACTCATCCCATCCTCCCCTCTCTTCCACTTCTCTCCTTCTCTGCCCCCCCCACCCCATCCCCCCAACCCCCACCCCACCCCCCAAGAACAACACACACTGCCCTCCCTGTGCCGTCTGGGGCCCAGTATTTCATGTGAGCGCACACAGTGAGACAGCCACAAAGCACATCCTGAGCGTTATTGATCTGGATTGGGGAGGAAACGAGGGGGTGGGAAAAATTCATAATTTATAAAAGCAATAGAGCCACACAGACTGGGCTCTATCCCTCTCTCTCTCTCTCTTTCTCTCTCTCTATCTCTCTTTCTTTTTGGGCTGAAATAGGACCCTGGTTATTTTCGGACCTGCCATTACCACTCACCACTTTTAAAATGCGGCTTGGGTTTCATACATATTTTGTCCAATAGTGTTGATTTGGCCTGTATAGGATTCGTCTGTCATGGTTAGTTTTCCTGTCCTCTCCTCACTCTCCTCATGACGCATGCCGCCTGCGGTTTAACAGACTGAATTGTTCCAATACTGGGTGGTCTGTTTCATTTGAGACTGGAGTCTTAGGCAGACCGGATGAACATTTGCATTAAACATTCATACTTTACTGCGTATAAATGCACATGCTCCAAACCTTTCAAACAAACACAAGCACATACACACACACACATACACACACACAAACACACACACACACACATGCACGCACACACATACACACAAACACACACACACACACACACTTAACATAGCCATCCACACCTACAGTAATTGTGGTGCAATCTCTCTCTCTCTCTCTCACACACACACACACACACACACACACACACACGTTCTTGTATGAGGGTGTTAGGGGAAAATGAAGCAGGGCTCAAAAGAAAAGATAACCTGCTGGAAAAGTAATTAAGCAGTGGAGAATGACGAACCTGCTTAATATTTCATGCCTCATGTCTCCAAAAAAAGGCTGTGCTGATAGCACAATAGGGCACAAACAAACAATTATGGAATAATTAGCTGTGATTCATCCTGGAAATGCTGCCTTTTGCCAGAGATATATGTAAGTAATTTCAGATACAACTCAGGCCAAATTGCTCCGAGACTCTAGCAAACAGCTGTGTCTGTATACTGCAGCAGAGCGCTGACTCCGAGTATGTGTGTGTGTGTGTGTGTGTGTGTGTGAGAGAGTGTGCGCGCGCGCGCGCAACATGCATCTGGACGCTGCACCCTGCAGGATTAATTAGCTCAAAGGAAACTGGACCTCTCTCATTTGTAATCTCTCTGCAACCCCAACAAGGCGGCATGCACAAAAAAGAAAAAAAAAAAAAAAAAAAAACACAAAATGGGCAAAACAACATTGGGCCGTCTGCAGCACCCAGTGTTTGGACTGTGCAAAGGGGGCTAAACAGATTCTGTGGTGACTGCATTGTCATGACTGCTTTAAAAGCACACTCCAAAGGCCTCTGGCTGTTTCCAACCATATCACACTGTAAGGGATTTCAGGTCTGCAACACAAACTAACCGACATGGACAAACACCCGAGGAATAATAGAATTCTAATAATAACCTTGTAACACAGATATGACAGTCCTCAATGACAGGCCCGAGTGGGAACTGCACATGGGCAATCAAGTGCAATCATTCTCCACAGCACCATGCGGTGACCATAGACATGCGTGTCCGTCCTCCACACATCTCTCTCCTCCTCCTCTTCTTCCTCCTCCTCCTCCAGAAGGTCTAATGGAGAGGGAGCTGGGGGTGGAAGGAGTGAGCTCTATTTATAACCCTGCCTGCGGCCTGGGGCAGCTGTGTCAGGAATCAACAACCCCCCAACCTCCTCCCCTTCCCCCTCCACTCCATCCTTACCCGCCTGTCCCTTCACTGTGCGGCCCATGCCTGTATTTCTACTACAGTACTGCCTCTTTCCTTTCCTCATGCGCTCCTACATCCCTCTCTCTCTCTCTCTCTGTCTCTCCATCACTCCCTCGGTTTATCCTGCAGTCTCTCTGGCAGTCTCAAAAATTGAGATTTTGGCAGCTGCTACCCTTCTGTTCTACTCTATCCTTCACATTCTTTCTTTCAATTTGACTGAACTGTATATGCAAGCAAAAAACACACACACACACACACACACTGACACACAAACACACACAAACACACTAACACACACACTCACACTGACACACAAACCCACAAACACACTCACTGACTGACACACAAACACACACACACACACGCAGCACAGATTTGTTTGTTTATGTGTTTGTGGGTGCATATTTATTTGTTTGTGTGTGTGTGTGTGTGTGTGTGTGCATCTGTTGGTGTTTCTATGCGTCTCTTCTCGGTGTGTCTCTCTCCCTCTCTGTATCTCCTTGTGTGTCTGCCTTTCTTAATATCAAACTCCCATGTGCGCAGTGACACATGGGTGACACATCAGCATGGCCGAGCTCTCCTGCTACATGTGTAGCGCGAAGCACCAATCCAGTCGCATTCGTCGCTGCTGTCTCTCGCTATCTGAGCTCAACCTCTAGCAGTTCTTCCATGCGCGCTTTAAACAGCATGCTTCATGGACCATTAACTTCCATAACAGGCAAACCCAAGACTACTTAGCAAGCTCAATTTCGACTTAACATACTAAATGGCACCTAATCTAACCGCCCCAGACAACTGGCCTCTTAATGTTTTTCACCAAGCGTAAGCGTGCTGTCGCGTTCTGACGAACTTGCAAGTGCAAACGACCACAATGAAAATGTGCTCAGAGCTTGCATTTCTCTCCAGCCTCGAGAAGGGGGCAGTGGAGCTGAAAATGTTCCTTTTTATATAAACCGAAACAAAAACATCTGCTGCTAGAATTAAAAAAAAAAAAAAGGTGTTAGAAGATTCGCTGGCACGGCAGAATGATGGGTGGGTGGGGGGTGTAGTGGTGGTGGAATGACGCTTCTGATTTCCGCAGTCGATTTCCTTCATCCCCCTCTCCAGAGGGGGCAGTGTGACTGCAGAAAGTGCCAGAATTCTCTAACCCAGGCTGTATTCTCTAACCCAGGCCTGTCTCAACCTTTTTGACTTGAGTGAACAATTACTGTAACAAGGTAGATAAGACAGCACTTCTAGAAAACCAAAATAGATTCTTCATACATCACATCATTCTTTTAACTGCCTGGTTCTTAAGCATCACAAGAATGAAGAACTGCTTTGTGGATGACGCGCTACTAACTATGATTTGCAACACCAATAAAGGCCTTGTTTTCATCTGTTTCTTCCTGACTCCTGTTCCCCACCTTCTGTTCCGAACACATCCACCCCTCCCCCACCTCTCTTTTTCTGTCCTTCTCTCGCTCCCTGTACAGGGCCACTTAGATCTGTAGTGGCGCGGAGCTTGAGCAAATGCTGAAATGATTGGAAATGAAAGATGAGTAATGGTAATTCCTGCGCACTTGCCCTCACAATGTAGCGCTGATGAGATTTGATTCCTGGTGCAGCCGACGGCCTCCCAGGTCAGGTACATCATCCAAATGGAGTGGCTGTCTCGTCTCGCCCGGGCCCAGGAGAGAGAGAGAGAGATAGATAGAGAGAGAGAGAGGAGCCTCACCTGAACACAGCCATCCGACTGAATGTCACTCAGTGTTTGCCTATGCCAAGTGCCACGATCAGAGAAGCAGTCATTTACGCATCAGATTGCTGCAGCTGAGGAATAACAGTACTTATTCTGATGCTGGACATGTCTGATGTGACATATCTTGAATTGCACCCTGTGATCTTTTTTTTTTTCATAATAATATCACACAGATACCATCTATTTTCACCTCCAGGACTGGCTTTGCTCACAGATCTAATACTAGCCTATATACTATACTATAATATATATACTATATAGTAAAGCTCAGAAATGTGAAATTTAATAATCACCAGAAATCTGTTTAACCCAATCATTTCACTGCTTTCTCAGTAAATTATACAACCAGGAGAGCCTTATGCTTAACCAATGCCTCACACGTGTCATCTCAGTGCACACACACACACACACACACACACACACACACACACACACACACACAACACACACAAGTAACATCCTCTTCTGTCACCTCCCAGCCTTTCATCTATGAGGCATAGACGATGTGGAGAGACTAAACGAGGTCAATGAAGCTAATGTTGCAGAGCAACACTCTCGGTGTCCATTGCCTCCTCTTCCCTTCCCCCCTTCCCTTGAGTCCAGCCTGTCAAATGGTCTGTTCGGGTTTCACACTGGAATGTAACACACACACACACTCAAAAAAATGTTAACTGCTCTTGAAGGAGTGTGACAGAGGAAACTATTCTGATGAGGGGGTGTTAGCACAAATGTTTGTCACACACACAAACACACACACACACACACACACACACACACACACACACACACACACACACACACACACACACACAAATACACACACTCTCTCTCTCTCACACACACACATACACACACATACACACACAAACACACTCTCTCACACACACACACACTGTCTCTCACACACACACATACATATACACACACACACACTCTCACACACACACAAACACACACTCTCTCTCTCTCACACACACAAACACACACACACAGACACAGAGAAATGAACACTTCAGACGTGTTACAAGTAAAAAAACAGCCCAATCTGAGGCAAGATCCTTCGACACTGCTGGGATGAGAACAGCAAACCGCTCCAGAGGCGGAGGAGTGTGACACCCATACTGCAGCCATCCAGGCATCAGAGGGGGCTCACCAGTGCTTCAGGTGCCTGCCTAGAAATCACAGCTTCAAAGGCAAAGAGCCAGAGTGTAGTGCATGAGAGAGAGAGAGCAAGAAAGAGAGAAAGTGAGAGAGAAAGGAAGAGAGAGAGAAAGAAAGAGAGAGAGCAAGAAAGAGAGAAAGTGAGAGAGAAAGGAAGAGAGAGAGAAAGAAAGAGAGAGAAAGAGAAAGGAAGAGAGAAAGAGAGAGGGAGAGAAGGAGCGCGAGAGAGAGAGAGAGAGAGAGAGAGAGAGAGAGACAGAGAGAGAGACAGAGAATAAGAAGGCAAAGTGAGAAGCACACGTCTCCAGTCTCCAGGGCTCCTGTAGCTCAGAGATAGGCGCTGTGTGGCACTCTGAATACAGTCAAAGCTGAGCATCTGGCAGATCAGTACAGGAAGTGGGTGAGGCTAGGTTGAGTGGAGGAGGAGTGTGTTGTGTGTGTGTGTGTTTGGGGATGCGTAGGTGTTCACTTCACATGTTCTCCCTCATTACAGTAAACAGCCTGGATTTCAGAAAGAACTAGATCCCAGACCCAGAGGACTTGGAGGAAGTGTGTGTGTGTGTGTGTGTGTGTGTGTGCACGTCTGTGTGTGTGTGTGTATGTGTGTGTGTGTGTGTGTGTGTGTGTGTGTGACAGAGAGAAAGACTGAGTTTGAATGGTTGTGAGAATGAGGAAAGGAACAGGGAGAGAGAGGAGGGAAGGAAGCAAGAGAGAGTTAGCGAGTGAAAGAACGAGAAAAAGAGTGTTAGTGTGTGTGTGCGTGTGTGTGTGTGTGTGGGAGTGCAAGCGTTAATGTGAGTGTGAGCGTGAATTTGAATGTGAGATGTGCGAATGTGTTGTTTATTAGAAATCCCACACTACTGCCGAGAACTTCCAGTCCTGGTGTCTTGATACCCCCATCACACACACACACACACACACACCACACACACACACACACACACACACACACACACACACACACACTCCCCACCACCACTTATAACTTTCCCACCCTCATGGCTCTTGTGCACCTCGCCTTGATGCGGCTCAGTCTCTTATTAGTGACAGAGAGAACAGAGGAAAAGTTATGTCCCTACAATATTAGATGCTGTCTTCACACACACACACACACACACACACACACACACACACACACACACACACACACACTGTCTTGTCCTAGTGCATGATGCACCTGAATATCCCATGAATCATTCAAACACTTCATTCTGCAAAGGACACTCTAAGCACACAAAGCATCCACTCACTCACATACAAACACAAACACACACTCACTCACTCACAAACACACGCACACACATACACACCACACACACACACACACGTTTCACTTTTGATGACACATGCCATTGGCACAGCAGCCTGGAGGTGTGTTCAGGTGCCAGGGAGGATGGATGCTGATTGGCCTCCAACAGTGCTGCTGGGGATCATTCAGTGTGCGAGCGTGTCAGCCCAAAACGACATCTTATCATCGCTATGGTCCTGCTGCCATGGTAACCTCCACCGGGAGAACGACCGAGATGCTGCGTGAGCTTGCGTGAGCTTTCCTTACCAGCGCTACAATGCTGTCGGACAGGGCCACAAATAAACAGCTGGGGTCCACGGTCCTCGGATACTCTGGACGGATCTGCACCATTAATGTCTGCAAACACCGCCGGCCATAAATCAAGGCTGTCAGTCAATAATTAGTCCCTGAACATAATCCTTCCATTGGTTTAGTGTCTCAAGGCTGCACCATCGCTCAGATGGCAGAAAATCTATCATGTGCCGCAGCTGCCCGTATTGGAAGTCAGCGTGCAGCAAAGCTAAGCTCCTTTATGATCCTCTATGGCCTTAGCGCTAGTGCTGCTGAGGCCTCGCTCAGTCGCTCGCTAGCTCGCTCCTCTGCGGTGTAAACATGGCTACAGTTGTCAGGAGCGGGGCCTGGTTAGATAATGGGCCTGCTCCCCGAGGGTGCTGCGGGAGCGGGAGGAACTGATCCGTGAGCTCCCATGGCGAGGCACCGGGGGGGGACTTGCGTGCCAGACTGGCCCGGGTCACATGTCGGCGCGTCCCCCAGCTGAGGTGTGGTGGGAGTTGGTGGGGGCAGAGCAAGTGGAGCCATGGGAACAGATGCTTTTTAAGCGTGAAGGTGTGTGTGTGTGTGTGTGTGTGTGTGTGTTGTGTCTCTGTTTATGTGACGGTGTGTGTGTTTGTGCGTGCGTGTATGTATGTATGTGCATAGGGATGAAGGGAGGTGTGTGAATGTGCGTGTGTGCATCGAGGAGGGGATTGGGGATAGGGAATGGCGTGACAGGGTTTGGCCTCTAGGGGGAGCTGAGGGAGTCTCAAGGGACTTTGCTGCGTAATTAGACCACTACTCATCAGCAGCACTGTGGCACTGGCAAACAAACTCCGTGCTAAGCAACAACAACAACAACAACAACAACAACTGCTACTACTACAGTTATTCCAGACTCCCATAACTCTGGCAGGAGAGATAAAGATGTCTTCCTCAGTTTGTTTATTTCTCTTTATCTCTGCTGGAGAGGGAGGGGAAGGCAACATTGAAACAAAAATTAAAAGTGCCTTCAGTCATGGTTGATACGTCTTCTTTTCCCTTTCTTTTTTTTCCTCTCTCTCTTCCTGTGAGAGCAATGCTATGCTAAGCTAGAGAAGTCATTATGCCCATGCTCTTTGGAATGTATTAACTTGGTAGGGGCTAATGTAGCCTACGTGAGTGTCTACACAGCTTGTTTTCTTTTTGAAGAGATGCACGCAATTAAAGGGGAAGAGGAGGAGGTAGCACTCAGAGGAGTGGTGCTCCTTTACTGAGATAGAAACACCGTGTGATGGAAAAAAAGAAAAAATGAAAGAAAGAAAAAAAGAAAGAAAGAAAGAAAGAAAAAAAAGACGTGTGCACACGGGTCCCCCAGGGGCCCCTGAGAAGAGCGAGAGCGAAGCGCTGTCAGACGCTCTCGAGAAGCGAGAGAAGAAGAAGAGGGGGGACGGAAAAAAAAAACAACAGAATAGAAAGAGGAGAATTCAATATACCCTTATAGAGACTCACAATCACACACACACAAACACACACACATGCAATTATGTTCACAACTACACACTTATACACACCCACATATAGAGGAAAAATTGAGTGAATATACATACGGGCATAAAGTATGCAACTGCAGGCATACAGGCACATACCACAGACAGACTCACTGACACACACACACACACAAACACACACACACACACATACAAGCACACAAGCACCTACACTAAGGCACAAACAGAAGCCTGAGATACACTGTGAATGCTGTTGTTTGACGAGGTGAAGTCTAAAGGGATACTTTGCTCCTGTACATGTCATGGGCATTACCCAGGCTCCCATATGGCAAGGAAGGAGTATTACATCCATAATACCCAGCTTTGCATAATAGTATCATGAATATTTTGCCTGGAATTGACTCCTAGCATTGGCACAATTAATTCCAGAACACTCCCTTGTTGCAAGATGTCCAAACGTAGGAAGGGAAGATGGCCAATTACAGAGCAGGCAACACTGCCCTTCTCTCCCAACACTGCACAGAGGAAAGCAACAGCTTGACTAATTATCCAATGACACTATTTCTCTCAATTATTTCATAATTTCACTTCAGCGCTAATAAGCCCTCAGCAATGAATAGGTGCCGCATATCATGCTTGGGTGCGGCTTCCTTTCCCCATATACTTTTTTCCCCATTTTTAATATCCCCCAGACACGTTTTAATCACCGTCTCTGACTACATTACATCCCAAAAATTCCCTGTCTGTCGATTAGTGTCGAGTCGCAGTGGTGTCCTTCAAACCCCACTGGTTGTCCTATCACTTGCCTGTACAGCAGGGGAAGATTAAGACCGGATGTTAGACAAGGAGAGGGGGGCTTGGCAAGAATTGAAATCTGCTTTAATCCCATCACACACACACACACATACACACATTTCCTAAAATACATGCAGACCATTGCTACATTTCGCGGCACTGTAGTGTAAGGACATTTAGAAGTGTGTGTGTGTGTGTGTGTGTGTCTGTGTGTTTTATATGCGTGTGTGTGTTTGAGGAAGCTACTTTCTATCTGTAAATCTATAAATCATCTAAAAATCTCTGAGTGAAAACTGTGTGAGATGTTTCAATGTGTGAATCTTTATTTCTCACCAGGGTAGAAAACGTCCTGCATGACAGGCATCAGCAGAGCAGACTCCAACTGATGAGCTGAGGGACTCAGAAAATGGAGCAGCCCTAACTAGGTCACATTTATTGATTGCAGATGCAGTGCAGATTTCTGTACAACATGACTTCTGCCAAATATTTTTTCTCCTTATTCCCCCCAAATGAATAATCCAATGCTTTCCCACATTCAATTCTCTGACTAAAGACGCTCCAGCTTTGTTTTTCCACATTCAATCTAAATATTTAGAGAGCCATATGTAGAGAGGTCTTACAGTAACTACATCAATTATATCTTCAAATCTAGTATACTTCACCCATTATTATTATTATTATTATTATTATTATTTTCATCAGGTTTATCCTAGATGAGGTGAAGGTCATATTTCCATAGAGCAGTGGAGAACGACCCCCTCACTTGCCCCTGCTGTGAGAGTGAGATTCTTGACTCCTCCAGCGGTGCCTGTGACTCTCTTAAACATGCCCATGTCAGTGACCCTTCTCAACATGTGCGGAGCCAGCAACAGTACATCCCTGTGGCCATGACCCTTCTCAACACTAACCATAGTGAAGGCACTGGTTGCATTAGACCCCATTACAAATGTTTCATCAGTCCCTACCCTCCCTGTCTTTCCCTCTTTTCTCTCTGTCTTTTTTTCTTCTCTTGCTCAGTCTTATTTTCTTTGATATCTCTCTCTTATACCTCATTGCTTTCTTTGTTGAGTCTCCTCCATTGCCCCACCTAAAATACAACATAGAACTAAAAAGCTTGAAGATTGCAAGGGCTGAGAGGCAGGAGGAGTGGCGGTTGGGGGGCAGAAGCAACAAAACAAGGGAGACGGCAGGAGAAGAAAGGAAAGGCATTCAGAGGGCCCAGTGGCGCGGAAGGAGACGGGATTCTCACAGCTGACTGCCCCCGCTCTAATAACACGCGTTATCGCAGGCCGGCTCCCTGTAAGAGCGCCTGAGTCAGGCCACACATGGAAATCAGGCTCTCGTCACCGAGGTGCTGCTCTCTCTCTCTCTCTCTCTCCTTCTCTCTTGCTCCTAAACAAGCCCTGATTGTCAGGACATGCTGCTAGGGGTCTGGCAGGGGCATGTTCAGCATGGTCCATGTCTGTGTGGCCTGGTTTGGTGTGTGTGTGTGTGTGGGTGTGAGAGAGGGTTGGCTGAGGTTGAAAAGAGGACAGATACGTCACATGTGTTGTGTTGGAGGGTCCGTGCCCAGATAAGAGGAGGAAACAGGAGGTCCCAGCTGTACACGCTCTCAAACTAGTCATGCCTCTATCCTGTGGCTGACTTTGTGACTTTGATGCGTTATACTGTGTCTGTGTCTGTGAGTGTGTGTGTGTGTAGAGGCCACTGTGTATATCTTTTCCACTGCGCCACGCAATGTATGCTTTTAAATCTGCATGTTCATGTTTGTGTGTGTGTTTATGTGTGTGTGTGTGTGTGTGTGTGTGTGTGTGTGTGCCTGTCTCCTGTGGCATAACGCTTAAGTGAATCTGATGCTGTAGCTTGTTTGAGAGCACTTGTTGTTTTCTCATACATTTTCTCCCCCTACACCCCCATACTGTGTGTCTGTGGCCTCAGGACAAACCGCCACGCTGCTTTCACCTCCCCCCTAGTGTGCAGTCACCTCGACCTGCCTGGGGGGGGCGCTGACACAGAACACCTTGACACCAGCTGTGAGTCAGCAAGACAGGTGTGTGGGTGTCACAGCGTGTTTGAGATCGACAGACTGAGCACAGTGTAGCTGGGTTCAGCACACACACACACATACAGGCATGAGAGAGTATGTATGTGTGTGTGTGTGTGTATATATATATATATATATATAAACACACTGATATATTCACCACCTCTCTCTTGCTAATCATAATCAGTCCTTTAAAGTTTGTGTAGACATCAGTGTGTGTGTGTGTGTGTGTGTGTTTTAGATCTTGTGTTCTGTAACTCAGCATTAGGCCTTGATTAAGCAAACTTATATTTTTGTATTGATTGTATTTCTCTGTATAATACAGACCTCATCTGGCCTGCATGTAAAAGTCTGTGTGTGTGTGTGTGTGTGTGTGTGTGTGTGTGTGTGTGTGTGTGTGTGTATGTTTTTCTAGTGCACCTTCATGCATTTTCAGTGCTTAACTGTCTGTGTGTTCTGTGTGAGTGGGTGGATGGGGGAGTCAGGTCAGCAGTCAGCCAGCAAAAAAATGCAGGCAGGTCAGAGTTGCATGCAGCAACCTCCATTAGCCCCCCCTCCCCTACACACACACACACACACACACACACACACACACACTCAGTAGTGTTCTCAGCACTTGCATGAAATACAGACAGACATGTGGTTGCACAGCAAAGCTGACTGAAGAGCCAGATGTGTGGCCCTTGCCATTATGTGGGGATGTGAGCCATTTACAAAAGCAAAGGAGAGGCTCTGGAAACCACACGCACAAACACACACACACACAACACACACACACACACACACACACAGTCCATTTTCACACTCATGGGAGGGTGTACTACACCAATCATCATAATCATGTGGACTGATGTCACTGCTGTCCTCACCATGTACATCAACATACATCATCATCATCATCATCATCATCATCAGTGATTTTATTGTGTGCTTTCAGGTGTGGAGAATATGGGCACATGTGTGCTTGTTGAAGGGATTATGTGTGCACATGCAGTGTTTGCTTCCAGTAAGAGGAATGTTTTGAAAGCTTCCATGAAATATCCTGCTAACAGTGACCTTCGTTATTGTCTGTGGGTTTATAGACATATGAAATGAGCAGCGGTCCTGCGCAGAGAGCCGCCTGAACACATGTTGGAGGATTTCATGCCACAGGTGTGTGTGTGTGTGTGTGTGTGTGTGTGTGTGTGTGTGTGTGTGTGTGTGAGCAGATGGTGAAATGTGAAAGCAAATAGGTTTGTCTGTGTTGTGTGTGTGTGTGTGTGTGTGTGTGTGTGTGTGTGTGTGTGTTGGTCTTATTGTATGCATTCCAGTCCTACTTACGATGTGGAGTTTCAGGTAGTCTCCGAGCCCCTGGGAGCTGTCCACCCGCACCAGCACAGCGTCTTTCTGCTGGGTGCTGAAGCCCAGGGCCAGTCTGTCCGCCCGCGTGCTTGGACGGTCGTTTGGTGGCCATGTGTACGTGATGAGACCGCCGCCCCGCCCAAATATGTAAGTAGTTCCCGCTGCAGAGAGACAGGGAGGAAGAGGATGGGAATTAGAACACAAGCAGAGGAAGTCTCCATTGCATACCTCTCCCAGACCTACAGCTTACTTGAAATGAGTTAGAAACATTTTGTTGATGCCGTGTAGTTTACATGAAGTCTTCTGCTGCTTTGACAGGCTTGTTCATGGTTTATTCAGCGTTATCACAAATACACAAGATGTTCCCGCAAAAATCTGCAAAGATTGCCACCGAATATACTAAAGCTGCAAAAACACTACGGGAAAGCGGCTCTGAGTACCAATTACTGAGCAAATATGTTTAAACATGTCACAAAACATCCTAAGTTAAGCTTTTAAAAATGCGTCATTGATCCAATCTAAATACTAATTCTGAAACTAAACAGAGACCACACCACCTTATCCATAATTTACAGTAATCACAGACACTAGTATGTATTCCTGTGATCATTTGATTCATTTTATTGTGGTAAACACACCATTTCAATCAAGACACTAAAACATTCAATGACCTTCTTTGAATACAGCATATGGAAACACTGACATGGCAATGAAAATGCCTTGTGATTAAAATAGCTCTCTTCTTGCACAAGCGAGATGTGTCTCTCTCTCTGTGTGTGTGTGTGTGTGTGCGTGTGTGTGCATGTGTGTAATGAAGAGGGAAGGGGTCTGAGTGCGACAGCCCAGCTCAACGCTGTCAACTAGCAGGCGTAGTGTCAGCTTGGTACAAAAATAGCATCAGTGCAGCATTAGCGTGGCATTAAAGAGTCTCGGCATCGCCTGTCTTTCAATTACTGTGGTGAATATAAGGGGAGTGAAGTTGCAGCACACTGGAGGAAAGTCCCTAATTTGTGCTGTGAGACTGACTACCCTCCCCACCCAGATACTGCGCATTGTCACTCCACCGTGTGGGCAGCCTTTGTCTTTCAGTGTATGCAAACAGTGGCCATCTAAGTGCGCAGAGACAATTACATATTTTCCACCAAAGCATTCAAATGTGAGTGCGCATGTGTGTTTGTGTGTGTGCATGTGTGAGTGTATCTGGGTATACACCACTTACTGTAAGGACATAGACAGACCATGCAGGAGTGAGCTACTCGGAGGCAGGAAAACAAAGCTTAAGCCTCTAATGAATAATAAGTTCAACCTGGGTCCAAAGCTGACGGTCTATGATAAAAAAGTGTTTCAGAGACGGAAAATGGTATAAAAATGTACTCCCTCTTTCTACTTTTGCCTACTAGTTCCTCGCCAGCTCTGACAAGATGTTCCTGAACGGGCGCCAGCGTAGGACCGAGTTGGACTGGGCCCTGTTATTTTTCCCATCTAATGAGTTCCCCCAGCATATGGAGGGCCAGGAGGAATACGTACGCTAAGGAGAAACTGCATTACGCAGATGGGAGGTCACCACGCCCTCAAGTCACAGACTGAAATGTGTTATCGTTCACGCGGAGCATATGGAGGACTGGGCACCCCTGACCCACCCCCCCAGCTCAAAGCCTGAGATGTTTCTCCTCAGTCATCTGCTCCCCAGGCACTAAGCCAGCGGCCGGAGATGGGGGACAAGAGAACAGTGTGCATTCATGTGTGTATTTTTGAGACTATTTTTGAGACTTCTGACAAACTACTTTTCTTGAGAGTAGACTGCCTCTATTCTTCTATTCTTCTATTCTTAAGAGGACCGCAGACTAAACTGCGATGCAGAGTGTTGGAGTATTTTTTAGTGCTGTCTGGTAAATCATGGGGCAATGGGTGACAGTACTCCTACTTTTGAAGTCTTGTATTACTCAGTTTTTATTTTTTTCTGCACATATCTGTGCTAATAACTGGGTTGATGATTAGACTGCAAATACCTCTGCATTAGTGTGTGTCGGTGTGCGCATACTGTGTGGATGTGTTACTGATTATGCAGACAATATCTTTATAATCAGCCAATCTCTCTGTGTGTGTGTGTGCAAGAGAGAGAGAGAGAGAGAGAAAGTATTGGCAACTGACATATTCCATGTTCCGTTTCACATTCATACCGACTGCAAGAGTAAGACTATTGCGGAAGTGCCTCGATCTCTCCTTACGATGGAATGCACACTGTGGAAAAAGGGCCTATAATCTACCCTGCAGCATCCAAACTTTAATTATTCATTAAGAGACTGAGACTTTAACCACCACAGCAAACCAACCACACAGCCTATAAATCATTCTGATCCCAATTCCCTTCTTTCAACGGTGTTTCTTCATACTAGCATAACGACTACAGCGACAGTGGATAACTTTTCGAAAAAAGATTACATCTGCTCATAACTTATTTACCGTTATTTACAGGGGAAATATATTTCACCCTGTGCCAATTGTTTGAAAGAGATGGAATAGCTGACGTTTTCCTCGCTATTAGCTACTTTAGTCTTCTGTGGCCTTGTTAAGTGGCCTGTCTGTGAGTAGAAAAACAAAACAGGGATGTTTTATTTGGCCACTAATGGAGAAATGAGTCAGATCAACACATTCATGTTTGGGGTGTTTATAACGTTGTCATTGAGTCTAGCATGTTTCAAAACTAAACAAACACAAGTGCATTTTCTTCCACAAGTGAGTCACAAAAAATGAAGTAAAATGAAATAATATCAAAAAAAAAGAAAAAAAAAAAAAAGAAATCTGTCTCGCAATTCATGCTGCCACACTCTGCTAAGGGTGTGTGTGTGTGTGTGTGTGTGTGTGTGTGTGTGTGTGTGAGTGTGTGGTGCAGAGGAAGGCATCTAGACTGAGTGGCCTTTTCTTCTGCTGCAGTGAGTCTCTCTCCACGCTCCCCTGGCTCCTTACTGGCTTTAGCTCCATGCTCCAGTCTCCCCCCAATCCCCCACCACCCCGAAACTCCAACACACACACACACACCAACACACACACACACACACACGCACACACTCAGCCACACACAAACACACACAGACAAGCTCACAGAAACACACACACATACACACCAACGCACACACACACACAAACATACATACACACACTAAAGCACATCGACTCAGGCTGCCGCCGAGATGCTGGCTGCAAATTCCAGCATATTCTAATTAAGCCTTTTTTCTGCACAACGCTGGCCGTGCCAAAGCCCGAGCCAGAGCTCCAGTCTATGGGCCCTCCAGCGGCTGCCTCATCCTCTCTGCCTCTCGCCCGCTTCCCCACGCTGGCCAACACACAGACAGCCGCTTTGCTGGTGTAAACACTTGCATAGCAAAAGAGCACAACAGACACACACACACATACACACACAAGCATTTATAAGCACACACGAGTATGCTCACTCAAACAAACACACAACACACACACACACACACACACACACACACACACACACACACACACACACACACACACACATACACACACACACACACACACACACACACAAACAGATTCTCCCTTTCTGGAGCATGGAGGTGCAATTAAGCTAGATATTTATCTGGTGTGATGACAGAATACAAAAGAGGACATAAATAAGTGAGCGTTGTGTGGAGCAGATCCCCTCTGCTGTGTGGAGCCCCTGCACTTAGCACAAGAGAGCTGTGACTGAGCTGATAGCGGAGTTCTGATGGCAATCTGAGCCGAGAGAGAGAGAGAGAAAATAGAAAGGGCCGGAGCGTGGTGCCTCACTATGTCAAAATAAATAAACAACTAAATAGAAAAAGATAAGTAGTATACAGATCTTCAAGGACCATAACTGCAAAAAAAATCCCTTAAAGGCTTGCTAAGAAATGAGGACAAATAGGCTTAATGCACACCTACACACACACACACACACACACACACACACACACACACACAACACACAACACACATGCTGTGGCACGAAATCCTCCGACATGTGTTCAGGCGGCTCTCTGTGCGGGAGTAATTATCCTCCAGCATACTCATTTTGTTTGTTCTATCTCCTGGGATGATAACACAACTCCCTCAACACACACACACACACACACACACACACACACACACACACACACCACACACACACACACATACACACACGCACCCCCGCAGATATGGATCTGTTGTAGTCATTGGATACAGTGTCGTCCTGGAAGTATTTGTCTCATGTTGGCAGCCCTTTCGTTGATGACTGTGTCATTACATCTTTCCCGAGCAGAAGGAGTAAGACAAAAAAAGAGTAATTAATAAAACATTTATTCTTCCCCCTCTTTTTTGTGTGACACACCCTCTCCAATGTCCTCGCTGGACGCTGGTGCGATGTGTGTGATTTTTCAAAGACAGTGACATTATATATTTGCTATGTTTAAAACTGCCTTCAGAGCCTTCAGAAGGTTCCAGAACACTCTACAGTGACACTCTGCAGGGGGTGTGAAAAGGGGACCAAAAAAAAAGGGGGAATGCTGGGGTAGACGCTCACAAAGACTTCCCCATTGACCCAGAAGGTTTAGGGCTTGCCTGAGAGTGGGAGAGAGAGAGAGAGTAATTGTGGCCTAATGGGGTTAAATCTCACCGCCCCTCTCTAGTCTATTTCCACTGCCACTTAATGAACCATGGGCTCTCCATAAGCCAGCCCTGGAGCATCTGAAGCAACCTCCATCATTTGAGCCGGATGGGCAGCAGGGGGCAAAAAAAAAAGAGGGAAAGAAAAGAGAGAGAGGACAGAGAAGGAGGAGGAGTAAAAGAGAGAGAAGGAATGGTGGAAGTGCATGCAGAGAGATGAAAGGATGCATGAGAAAAATGGATAGAAGGGAGGGATGGGCGAGGGTCAGGTAAAAATGGAAAAATGGAGAGAGAGAGAGGGAGAAGAAGAGAGCACTGAGGCCTTCATGTGGAAGGAGGGAAAAGAGTAATGAAAGAAAAAGGGGCCCCGGTGAAGTTTCCAATGCAACACTGGCCTAAGGTCATTTCCTGAGACTGTCTTTGACTCCAGCTCCCCCTCAGAGCCACTGCACGCGCCTAACGAGCCTCGGATTACCTCCACTGCCGAGAAACCGGGGGAGGAATCCAATTATAATCATCCATAGGGGGGGTGGGGGTGGGGGGGCGGTGGATAGAAGATAGAAGAGATGACTTTATAGGTCGCTTTCCATTCATACCAACTGCTTTCATTAAGACCCACTCTGAGACATCTGGAAACTGACCACTCCTTTGAGGGTCTGTAAACGTGTGAAGGCCCTTGATGGCGAGAGAACTGAACTGGCCCGGAGATTCCTTGTCCAGCCCTAACGATTGAATGTGTGTGGTGGTGGAGGGTGGGGTAAGTGGGGAGGGGGGTGGGTAGGGGGTGGCTTGCAAGTGGTACTAGCGTGCACCCCTTCAGTTTCCATAAAGGGTCATCAATGAGACATTGATTCCCCACTTGAGGGCCGTGTTAAGGTTTCATTTGTAGCACATTGGTTCATCAATAATAGTGATCACAGGCCTAGTTTACAACCACACATTATCTTGCCCTCTAGTTTGTGGAGTGGAGGACTTTGATGATGGTGAATGAATTTGAATAAAAGCACCAGCAATTAACAATATTTGTAAAAAAAAAACAAGCAGTTTCACAGAATAGTCATCAGTCTAAGTGTCACAAAGCAAAAGAATAAAAAGTGAGTGACGAAACAACAGTTTTAGCTTGATTTGATTTATGTTGTGTGGCTACATGGTTAGTCTTCAAAGCAGAGAGCTGAACATAGCTTCAGGGCCCCCTGCCTTTGTACTCAGGCTGATCTAATGCTGCCCTTGTTGTATTGCACTCTGCACGCGCACAGAGCTCTCCGAGGTGCTGAAACACTCCCTCTGAGCACTGTGCTCTCACTAGTACAGTGTGCAGGCCCCGGGAGCTCTCCAAGGTGCTGAAACGCACCCTCTGAGTGATGTGCTCAGGCTTGTTATCGCCAGACCCACTCGAGCAGTTTGCAGCATTGAAACCTAGGGGTCTCCCAGCACCTCCCTGTCTCCCCACATCCGCTCCTTTTATCACAGAGCAAATACTGCAGAAACCTCCCTTCCCCCATCAGCATGTCGCCACTGCAGTTAAGACTTCAGTCCCTGACTGTTCTTAACACCTCATCAATAGTGGACTCTACCTAGTGGATGAGCTTTACTTCTTGTTATCATTTATGTCACTTAACATGCCTTTCATCAAATAAAACTGTCAAAAATTCTTGGGGAGTGGGACTTAGGGACTGCCCTCTCCTTCTCCCTCAGACACATACTGCATCATTTTGGGCCCATGGGATAGGTAATACAGAGAAAAAAAGGAGACAAAACTCAGAAACACAGTTACTCCAACAAAGTTCACCATTACTAACTCTCAAGAGGCAAGTATTGTTGTTTCCAGCTCTGGTCATTTGTCAGCTGAACAGGTGACTCTTTTAAAGACAACTCTGTACAGCCTCCTTTTCCACCCCATGCTTTTGCTCCTGTGGTAGCCCATGGGGCAAGTGGGGTCCTCTTCAGAACTGCAGCTGCTTGTTCGCACAAACACAATATCCCACGTAATTATCTTTTGTGCCGAATGCTTGTGTGTGGTTGTAATTACCTTGGTGAGAACCATGGGGGTGTAACTGTCCTTGCTACATAATTAAACAAAGACTCATCTCACCAATCAAAAAAAGGTAAACAATTGACATCACAGTAACAAAAGTGGTGCAGCCCTGCATGCATTGCTGAACTGAAAGAGCAGTTATTTGTCATTTGATTTAGGAAAAGGTACTAACTACACAACCGTCTTTGAAGAAAATCACAGAATTTCTGTGGTATTACCATGATTTCACAATGTGTTTCAAGTCCAGTATAAGAAATGCATGCATGGAGAACAAAACAAGAGTGTGTGAAATCGTAGTGGAAATTGCACAAGGGGATTTGCACTGCAATTTTCTTCGCATACTGACTGCTGGAAACAAACAAACAAACAAACAAACAAACAAAAAAATAGTTATTTGTGGTCGCCTGCATACACCTTCAACTAGCTCAGCACTAGAAGTACCCACCTTAATGAGATGTGGTTTCACTATCTGGCTTCTACATTTTTCAAACTCACATGCACTGTGCTCTACAGATATACAATTGTCCTTAATAGCCCTAAGCTACAGCTTTGTGAGTAAGTCCGGGCAATGAATGTGATTGAGCTGCTTTGAATGAAACACGGCCGCTAGATCTCAGTAGTCCATTTTGCAGGCGGCTGTGGAAAAGCAGAGCAAAGCTGCTGTCAGGAAGCCTGCGACAGGACACAAAATGCCCCAATAAACACACCCCTCACTTGCCTGACATCTTGCTTATTCACTCACAATCACCTGATCTATGGCTGCATCATTGAGAGGCGGCTCCACTGTCGTCCTTTAGAATGTCACTTTGTGAATGCAGAACGGACGATAAAAGGGGTCATTATCGCACTCATAAAACTCTGACAGGTGTTTATGTGTGTATATGTGAGTGTGCGTGTGTGTGTTTGCGTGTGGGTGGAGCGGGTGTTTACGAGTGAGGGGTGGGGGCATCCTACCGCCTTCGCCTGGCCAATCATTTTCATGTAAATAACCTCTGTCATTATCATCAGCTCTGTACTCCTTTTTGAGTCTCATTACACCCGGCCATGAATCACTGGCTGCTTCTCTTTTGGCTGTGGCCTGGGTGGGTGGCTAACCTGTCAGTGGTATGGCATCAGCAGAAAACGGCCGGCGCTCAGTGGCGCTAAATCAGATACGGAGGCGAGGCTGTCCGCAGCCTCCTGCGTTTGCTTAATAAGTCTCAACCTACTGGCATGTATACGGCTGAGACGATGTAATCCTTTACAGCTGGCCACCTCGGCGGGCTGTGTCTGGGATGGGATGGCAATGGCAGAAACTTCAGCCTCTGCCCCAACACACACATACACACACACACACACACACACCACACACACACACACACACACACACACACACACACACACACACACAGACACCAATGAATATGGAGGGAGCTGTTCACTGCAAAGACTATGGAGAGAATAGCCAGCCTATTCTCCCCACCCACTTCAGAATTTCTCCCACAACTCCCTGTGTTCCCTACAACTACCCATCCTCATCAACCCACCTCCATTTTCACCTACACTTGCCTTTCATCTCTCCCTCTCTCTCTCTTTCTCTCTCTCTGTCTATGGTCCATGGACGTAAATCAAAACTCAAACCGTCTTGGTAGCAATCCCACCTAGGGTTAGCTCTAGTATTAAGCCCATGACAGTATGTCTCACTGGAGCCCCAACCCCTCCCACCGCCCCTGAGTACAGGAGGGGGAGTGTGTGAAAGAGGCCCTGTCCATCCACCCTCTCAGGGGCCTGGCTATTGCACTGTTGTGCCAGGCGAGTAGAAAATCTTCCTCACACTCCAGTGATGCATCCCCTCTGAGTGGACATGTGCATTGCCCAACAGAGACAGTGTGCGCAGAGAGCAGAGAGGAGAAGGGGGAAAAAGCCTTTGAAGTGAATTAAAGCATTGCATGTCATAAGCTACTTTAGCGTTTTGTTTTTTTCTGCCCTCTTCAGCCTTGTAGTGCTTCATTTAGCAGCAAGATACAAAAACAAGGTTTGGTAATGAGATATCTTGATTAGGATTGGGCTTGGGGCTAGGGTGGGGGTGGGGATAATGTAGGGGAGCCTGTCATCTTGAAATCTTGGCTGCTGAGCATTTGATGTGATGGCTGAATTATGAAAACTATGTAATTGAAATGAAAAATATTCTGCCAACACAACGAAAAGATTACAGTATTTTTTATATGATCCATTTACTACACCTGCTGGATACAGTCAGGGAAACTATAACAGCGCATTAACATTACAAATGTTATTGTTATCCTTCTCTTCATTACTGTTTCAGATGCAATGAGAAATTACAGTAAGACTCCAGCCTTACTGTAAGCAAGATTTTTAATTGGCACTGCTTACTATTTTCTTTAGTGCTGGATTCTTAAAATGCTATAGCAATTCAAGATACACAACTACAGTACATTCTACCACTTCAAAATGCATTAATGATCCTGGTTACACTGGTTACTACTTTTCTAAAAAGATATGCCCAGTATTCTTGCGGAGTGTAACAGCTTCACACTCTTTTGTGATTTATGAAAAGACTATTCTTAAAAAATAAAAAAAAAAGCTGACTAATGTAGTCTTTTCTCTGGAAGCACGTAGGCAATAATGTGATTGCAGGAAAACCGTGGGCAAATTTAGTGTTGGCAAACTGCTGTCGCCTGGCCTCTTAATCTCCTGCGGAGATGCACACATTAACAGGAAAACAACAGGAGAAAGAGAGCCAGAGGTAGGATACAAAACTACATAACGGAAACCCGCTTCCGACCAGCATTTGCTGAAGAGCGAGGGTGTGTTGGATTGGAAGGCAAACATGCCACAGAGGGAAAAAAAAGCCCACAAGGAGCTTCCACGTTTCACAGTCACCTTGGTCTGTGTATTATCACTTGCTTACACCCCCCATAGGAGTAGACACGAAACACAAAGAGGAAGTGGGAGGGGAAGGAAAAATAACAACAGAACGACCGCCCGCCGGCCCACCAGCTCACCACTGGCCGCTGTGACTGTGTTGGGTGATGATTCTTCCCTCATTTGCCCTCTGATACAGTTACTACCAAGCCTCGCCCCTTTTGCTGGGGTCCCTTATTATTGTGGCCCAGGGGGCCATCCACACCAGTGGCCTATGCACACACTGCCTGGGTAAGCAGTGGCTAATTCTGCCCCCAGGGGCTGGTTTTGCCCCAGCGTGACTAGCCAGAGGAAGTCATGGTGTCACTCTAAGCATGCTTCTAGACAAGGCCATATGCACCCACCCCCCTACACCACCACCACCACCCAGCCCGTCCTCACCGTCTCACATCCCTACGGACATCCCTTGGGTCCCTCGATTGCGTGGGAGAATGGAGGGCAGGACAGCTGAAAGTGAGAGGTGCCAGTGCTAACAGTCCAGATTGTCATAATTTGGCAGCAAAAGGGTGGTGGATGGGGGGTGGGATGGATAGGTCAATGGGTGGATGGGAGAGAATGTCTGGGCCTTAAAGAGCTCATTTGATGGCTCAGCTTACTGACCACCCCTGATCCACCTTTCTCTCATCCCTCTCTTTCTTCTTTACATCTCTCTTTTGTCTTCCAGTACCCATTCTCTCCTTATTATCTCCATCTTACTGACCAATAGACTATGGATTCTATGCTCTGGCTTCACAATGTGGGCAAGGCTGACTGGCTAGTGCAATATGCATCTGGGCTTTCAGGTCCAGGGCCTCTCTTGTGTCTAAAGCTGTGAGCTTGTGAAACACAACACCCACACTGCACTTCCATCCCAAAATTAGCAAAATTTAATTTCACAGCAGTCACTTCACAGTTGTCCCAATAGTGAAACAGCGTGTTCTCCCATGCTGCAATCAACAACCTGATTGAACATATTCATGAGGGACTTAATTGTGCAGGTTTAGAGGAAGGATTCGAGTAGAATATTCTAGATGAAATGTACCAGATGTGTCAGTGGTTCAGCGCAGCTGCTTGCATGAATGTAACCTTCATCACGGTCTGACTCTCTGCATGAGAATAAACATCGGAATGAGCCCCAGCAGCAACAGTACCAACACCTGCATCCTGTAGCACAAGTGGACCTGGTGATGGGTAAACATCTTCCTTCATCACGCTGACGTTTTTTTTCCTGTTGAGTTTGGTTTGTTTGCCTCCATTTGGCATCGACTGAATAATCACACCAAACATTCAGTTTCTTGAAGACGCTCAGGTGTTTTTATTTTCTTTCCAATACTCCTGCTTAGAGGCTGGTGGGTCAAGGACATGAAATGCATCCTTTTTAAATGTGCCGTAGTGCTAATGGATTGAAACCACGTCCTCTGTCTTTCAGACGAACTCTTCCAGGGTAAGGGCCTCTTCATGCACACTCAGTTTCTCTAACGAGCGGACTGATGCATACAAACACACACTTGTGCCATTCAGCCACCATGCCCTGCGGTAACCGGAGGGAGACTTCAAAGTGTTGAGAGGCCCATTATTTACTGCTGATGGATGTGGCCCAACAGCTACGCTCAAT
>PYXC01000678.1:635000-637500 GCA_015244755.2 Tenualosa ilisha | reverse complement strand
TTGCCTTCCCCTCGTTCTCCTTGTTCTCCCTTTCTTCCTCTCTTCCTCTCCCCACCCCCTCTTTACCCCCTGCCGACTGGCTGCCGCAGTGGAGGACTGCCTCTAATCCATTTCTTCATTAGCACTTAAGGTAGAGACTATTAAAATTGATTACAATCACTTAAATTGCTTTAGTGACTTTGATGAAGAGGGAGGGATTAGACAGACAAAAGTGACATTACAAACGTGTGAAGGGGCTGGCAGCTCTGGGGTGCGGGCTGTTGAGGGCGTGGGGCTTGGGGATTTATCCAGTAGGGTGATAAGAGTGTCTTGTAATCAGCTTCGAAACAGGAAGCCCGTGTCTCAGGGTTGCTGTTTGGGCTGGTAGGGAGATGAAGGTCGTGTCTCTCTCTTTTTTTTTCTTTTTTTTTCCTCCTTGGCACTGGCGATGTGGTTATCTCAACACCATCTCAAATTTCGTTTTAAGACTCCTAACCTTTTCCCTATGCCCATTATAGTCACTGCATGTACATACAATGGACTTGTGTCTTACATTGACTTCAGTGGTGGAGGGTTAAGTTCTGATCACACCACATTACAGTCACAAGTCCCATTCCCAGGGACAACCCAAGCTCCTGATAAAAATGTATCCCTGAAATGAGAGGCTCTTCGCATAAAAGCATTGGCTAGATGAATAAATGAACAGCAGTGCATCAAAAGCTAGTCGCTGCTCTCCAATATTCCCTAACACCCATTACAGCAGTGTGAGGATCTTCTGCTTTCAAGGAGATATCTGGTGTGAATTATCTATAGCCTTGATGTTCAAGGTCACCAAGTGCTGATACCAACAGTGAATTGACCCAAAACAACAAAATGGGGCATACAAGCTCACTGTTAGTTTAATTTCGCTATGCCCTATTTAGTCAACGTTAGATATAGGTTCGCTATTCAGTCTATGTTTTATCTTTTTCCTACAGACAGCACTTGGTGAACTTAAACAACAGGGCTATTGATTAATTCACACAGGATTTCCCCTTTAAGGTGTGTAACACTTTAGATTACACTCTAGTAGGACTGCTCTGGTTACAGTGTATATACACCATGAAGCACATTGCAACAAACTGTGTTACAAAGCATAATATTGCGCAAATACAGCATATTGTATCTGATGGAATTTTGGGTAACGCCTTCTATTAACTTAGTATTTAAACAGCAGAACAAGAGCATTCATAACTGGTTCTAATGCATTCATAAAGCCTTATAACTAATGACTTTAGCATTCATAACTGTTTATACATTCTCATGGCTGCGCTCATGACTGTTACCATATAAACCTTTACAAGTTGAAATGCCACAAAGCATTTTACAGCTACTTTGGTTTCTTGATACCAAGGAAACATATCACTTGACTTATTGTCTACAATGGTGCCTCATTAACTTTCATGAGTAATTATGTGTTAATCTCTCTTTACTTAGATTATGTACTGCGTGCTTTTAACTGTTCATTATTTGCCGTTAGCAATTGGGCATATAAAAGGACAGTTAACAAATGAAAGCTTTATAATGCTTTTTGACACAGCAGGTTGCAAAGGCTTATAAAACATTACAATGTCTCATACAGTTATGAGAATGTACAAACATTTATACTAATTCATTAATGACATTAATTATAAGACTTTATGAATTGATTATAACACTTTATTAATGTGTTTACAATGCTTTATGAATACTGGGTTCATAGAAAGTGTTACCAAATTTTGGACAGTTGCAGATTCTTAATACACATGTAACAGGAAATGTTTGGTTAAATATTCTCCTAACAAGGATTTACTATTACAGGTGTACTTGTGCTAAGAATTTCTAAGTAAACAAATTCCATTCAGTTCATTTAATTGCACTTTGGCAGAATAAATATTTCCTATAAAGCAAGTTTTGTCATATGTCCAGGGCTTTCCCAGTAGAATATGCCTGAAGAGCTAATATTAGACCAGGGCGTAGGAGTGTAGATGGTAAGATGGATGAGATGCTATTCTGTCTTTAACTTTCTTCATCAGTTCTCACTTTTGCATTTTTTCCTGCTGTTCTCCCCTTCTCCATCACATCTGTCTCCCTCTATCACTCCCTTCTTTTTTTTTCATTTCTTCGCACGTCTTCTCTTCGTTCCCCGTTTCTCTGCTTTTATCTTCCTCGCCAAACCAACAAAGTGCCGCGGCTCCTCTCTAGACAATTGGGCCCAGCCAGTATCGCAGCCCTGATGCAGATGGCAGGGTCTGCCATCGACCCACTATGCACCAATCTCCCCAGCACGGCCTATTTCCCTATGCAAGTGGCTGAGCCCCTGATCGATGAGCTACCAAGCCCTGATCCTACCTCTACCTCGTTAAAATCAAACAAAGCTTAATGCAGGTGTGTGTGGTTGTGTGTGTGTGTGTGTGTGTGTGTGTGTGTGTGTGTGTCTGTGTGTGTACTGCATGTTTGGAGAACACAAAGCCAACACCTGATTTCATACACTCTCTAGCAT
>PYXC01000678.1:547500-630000 GCA_015244755.2 Tenualosa ilisha | reverse complement strand
CGACAGTAAGGGTTGCACCTGAGAGCAGCCCTGGGTAGAGCAGAGCGCATCAGTAGCACAGCTCCCGAGGATGTGCTGGAGAGCGAGCAAGTGAGACTGAAAGAGAGAGCAGGAGGGAGCAAGAGAGAGAGAGAGAGAGAGAGAGACAGAGAGAGAGAGAGGGAGGGCTACACAGAAAGATAGAAGGAGAGCAGGAGGGAGGGAGGAAGAGAGAGAGGAGGGGGAGCTTTTGCAGCCAGCCGAGTGGGAGCGGGAGAGAGTGGGAGAGAGAGAGAGAGAGGGAGTGAGAGAGAGAAAGTGGAAAGGAGGGAGGGAGAGGGGCTATGCAAATGGGTAGCCTTTACACAGCGAATCACTGGGGCCCGAGTGCATTGCAGAGGAAGAACCTATTTGGGGGAAAATGAGGGGATGTGGACGTTTGTCTTTCAGACCTGATTTTTTTCTCTCTCTTTCTTTCACTTCTCTCACTGTTCCCTTGTTTCTCACTCCCAAAGTCCCCACACACACTCACACTCATACACACACTCACACCCACACACCCAAACTCCTGCACTTAGTCACACTTGCGTATTTGTGAAAAGGAGCAGCCAACCTTTCTCATTATTTCTTTTCCTTCTCTTTTCACTTCACCTCCTCTTTACTTTCTCCTTCAAAGCAAGACCATTTCTCTACTTTTAAATCTCTCTCTCTCTCTTTTTGTCACTTTGTCTTTTACTGAAAGCACAGCCCAGAGCAGAGGAGAGGGAGAGAGATGGAGAAGAGTCATCTCCTCTTTGATTCGGCGAGGCTGGAAGACGGAGGGGGAAGTGGCTCGGTTTTCCCGCTTCCTCCGGCCCAACTTCAAAGCCACTGCCTGGCTCTTCTCCCTCCTTCGCTCCCTTGCTCTCTCACTCACTCGCTGCTTCCACTCCGACTTGCGTCGGCCTCCCTCCACAGGGTGACGTCAAGCCGAGCAAGCTCAGATGGAAAGAGAGAGAGAGAGAGAGAGAGAGAGAGAGGTGGATGAGAGGAGGAAGGAAAGAGGGAGCGAGAGAAGGAGCAGAGAGCTCAGTGGATTTATGCAGCCCACTCAGTCCCTGCCGGATGCATGCACACACTCGCCCATACACACACACATAAACACACATACGCACACACACACACACACACACACACACATTACTATTCTGAAATGGTCACATACACAGACACACGTGTATGTGAACATGCACATACACACGCACGCACACACACACACACACAAATCCACAAACAAACATGCGCACAGGCACAAAGGCAAGCACGTGGCCCCTGCGAAAGGCAGGCTTGGCCGGCGAGTGCTGTCCAAGGGGAGGGTGCTGATTCTGTCCAATTCACCCGTGCATGCTGACAAAGAGAGCATTCTCCACTGAGCAGGCATGAATAAAAGCTAGCTCAGTGTGTCTGTGTTTGGGAGTGTGGGACGGTGGGACTGACTGTTTATATGTGTGTGTGTGTGTGTGTGTGTGTGTGTGTGTGTGTGTGTGTGTGTGTGCAGAGACGCCAGTGGCTTGGGGGGGTGGTGTGGGGCAAAAGGCTTGGCTTGGCTGACAGAATCTGAGTGGTGTAGCTCAGGTTGTGTGTGTGTGTGTGTGTGTGTGTGTGTGTGCTTGTGTGTCGCTTTGTCTCTCCCCTCTGCAGCTGTGCTGCGAATCCTCCTGGAGCATCGCAGCAACCTCGGCGTATCGGCAGGACAGCGAAGGCTATTCATCCCCCCGCCTGGCAAAGACCGACTTAGTCCGGGCCTCTCCACAAAGACAGCCAACTTAGCAAGCATGACACGGCGGATGATAGATTCTTCTCCTCCTCCCTCCTCTCCTCTTCTCTCCTCATCCATTCCACATATTTTCTTCTAAACCAGACTCACAGACAAACACACAGGCTCTGGTGGCGTCGCAAACGTCCTCAGATGGCGTTGCAGAAGTGGGTGGGTGGGTGGATGGGGGTTGTAGATGTAATATTGTGTGCATCAGGCGCCTCGAGACATGTGCAGGAGGTGTGTCGTACCTTTGCCTCGATCACAAGCTGAAGGACACGTGACAGAGTTTCAAAGGCAAAGGCACACATTTATCCAGTTCACGTCAAACGGAATCGGTTTTGATGCTGTCACATGTTAGCTCCAGCACAGCAGGACAGCAAAGAAAGAGGCCGAGTCTGATGGGAGGGGACGGGAAGGGAAAGAATACCGCAGGGTTGCCAGATAGGTCTCCTTGCCGGTGGCACACTGTACCAGACAGACTTCCACCTCAGAGTTCTCCCTCACCTCAATCCTGATTAGCAATACAAGTGCAACAACAAACCCCTGTTGCCAGTTTTTCATAAGGAAAATGAGCAACATCACAGGGAGCAGCGAAGAGTTTTCTCAGCTCGACCTCAATGATTCAGGGTTAATCGGACATCTTCCCCATCAGCAGGTTGGCACTAACTCTCATTTCCTTCCCATTAATTATTGCCGTCCGGCCCGGCGATTTGTTTACTCCTTAAAAACGATCAGCTCCGTCATTTGCATAATGTGAGCAATAATAAACCACTTCATCAAACACACCGGCACAACAAGGACATGCGTTTGACCTGCGAAAGGGGAAAAAAAAAAAAAAAAAATCAACAACTGGCCACCGCCAGCTAAGATGACCTTATCAGCACTGGGAGTTTGATCAGACTTCACAGCACTGGGACTGCACACCTATTCATTCTGTAACAGCTTTCTATCTATCAGCGTGGACCTCATGATCAGAGGCTGGGCTTCCACGGCACCAAGTGCATCTGCCTTAGTCCATAGCAAAGTGACTCTGCCAATGTGGCTCAGTCAGGCAACGAAGTCTTGTGCATGTTGTGTGGGTGCCCCCACCTGGTGGGCTTGCAGTACTGCAGCTCAATGTATTCCTCAATTTCCTACCTACTAAAACCTTTCTGTTTCCCCTAACCTCGGTTTATTGCGCCCACTGTGGGACTAATGAAATTAATCATCTGCTGATTAAGGCTCCTTTCAAGGCGAGGTTCTCCTCCCATTGTGTCTCCACCATAGGGGTCCTCGTTAAAACAGCAATCTACAAGTCAGACACCAGACAGACCTAGATTGAAAAGAGATAACTAGCCTTGCCAGTATTTCCTGGGTAAATAAATGGTCTATAATCAGTCTATAATCAATCACTACTGGAGTGAATAAGCATTAAATATATGCATTGATTGGTTGCTGTCTGTGCACTGAGGCGTAATAACATTACAGCGTGGTGAAAGAGAACATCGACAGCATGTGAATCATCAGGGAATTTTCCAGGAATATGGTCAAGGTTCTGACACAGGATGTGGCCTTCATGCCTGTTTTTTTTTTCTCCAAGGACGCAGGGGCTGGGTTAAAAAACAACTATGTAAGAGGCCCAAGGTTAACGGAACACCTACTGCAGGCTAATGATGCCATAGAGACAACTAGCAATGAGGGAGGAGGTCAAGCTGAAAATCCAGGTCATCAGCAGGTGTGTGTGTGTATGTGTGTGTGTGTGTGTGTGTGCGTGTGTGTGTGCGTGTGTGTGTGTGTGTGTGTGTGTGTGTGTGTGTGTTCGTGGAAGGGGCAGGTGAGAGACACACACACACAGATGCACGAACAAGCACACAGCCTCATCTACTGTCAGGGGAGGCCTCATCTAACGGAGCGTCACCTGAGCAGAGGGCCTGGTAACCTGCAGGGGCCACAACACCTGAGGCCCTGTGCCCGAAACCAGCCCTTATCGCCATTCAAACACAGAGCAAATGGTGACGAGCTAAAGCTGAGGCACAGAGTGATAGTGTGACACATTTAAAGCTACTGTGAGCAATTTTGGATGATGTTCAATCAATTCATATTTGAAACAGAAACAAACCAATCAACAAACAGAGTAACTGGCTACAGTATAGGCCTGCACATGAAATGTAGAGAGGACTTTGCAGATTTGCAGTGGATTTTTTCAGAGACTCAAATTATTCTTCAGTTTGTCTATGTGCCTGGGTGCGTCTATGTGGAGCTAGCTTTTCTGAATGTTTAGTGTCTGACTTCATTTAGAGTAGGAGACAGCACAAACAAGAATGAGACTCCACAGAGGAGCTCAAGGGTTTGCCATAGATACTCGACTGTGCTGTAAGCTTTCAAATGAGAGAATGAACAGATTTTGCGTGGTTCAGAAAAAACAAAGAACCAAAAAAAAAAAAAAAACCACTTTTCCCCTGTGGTCCAGTGTTGTTTTAGTTTTAGGGGAAAACAACCTTCAAGAAGCTAAGAGAAAGTTAAAAAGAAAATAGAGGCCATAGCGAATCTCTGGACCAGAACAAATACCCTTTTTCGATTGTGTGGGATCGATAGGCCAGATTGAATGGGTGCTCATTGCTAGCTCAGTTTCCTGTAAGTCTGGAAGACTCTCTTTACCTGGCACTCCCTGAGACATGGCTGGACAGACTCTTAAGCTGATGAGTTGAGCACTCAAATACCCACACGGATTAGCCATTGAATACCACTTACAAAACCATATGAGCGCGCACACACACACACACACACACACACACACACACACACACACACACACACACACACACCTGTGTCGCAAACAACTTAAAGGTTCTGGAAGACACCTTTCACAGACACACAAATTGGAACTGCACCTCTGCAGAAAAAACGTATTATTTGTGCAATTTACAGTGACATTGTGTCGCCTGGAACAAACAACTGTGTTAGCAAGCACCGGTGTTGTGTGTATGAAAGAGCATGTGTGTGCAGGAGGGGTGGGAGTGGGGTGGTTTGGGTGGGTGATGAACTTGCTAAACTGTGCTTTCAGCAGCGAGAGGCACCCAGCTCTCTATTGGTGACACACATGCTCTGATCTCACACAGCTGGGGCTGCCATTTCTACTCCACCTACCCCCCCACTCCCCAGATAAAACAACGCCTGTGTGGAGCCACTGCCCTAAAGGGTGGGTGGGGTGGATGGGGTGGGGTGGTAGGCGACCCCACCATTATTAGATCTGCCACAGAGTGGGCGACTGAAACAGGTCACTGTCCGAGGCTGCTGGGTCAAAGATCGCGCTCTCTATCACATCCGATCAGACGGAGTCTTCGAAACGACAGAGTCGACATGAAAGGTGCGCTGTGTCTCGACAACCCGAGCGATCGAAGCTGGGTCAATCATGATCACTGTCTGCATCACCTGTAACCTGACATGAAGGAACACTTTCAGTGGCATGGGTGGAGGACTGCGCATATGCACAGAGTCAATTTACTCCTCGTCGCCCTGACCCTGCCGTCAGCACCACTGTTGGTAAGCAGTCACGACATGAGACAAATTGTTACTCTGCAGAGACTGATGGAGGCCATAGCTCTGAGTCTAAACGCACAGACAAAACATGTTGCTTATAAAAGTAAAAACTTAACCCCACTATTACCAAATACCATCAAATATATCCTACCTACGCTCACATACACAGCTGACTAACACCGGTTAAATAATACAATATAATAATATGCAGTACTGTATGTAACAATTTAGCTGATGGCCATTGATTTGGAAAAATACAATTGGCAACTATTTATAAGGTATTACTCTTTATATGATCATGCTATTTCCAAATATGGTAGCATTGTTTTCCTAAAATGGCAGAGCCCCTTTGTATCTGAGACCATCTTCCATCAATATTCCGGATCACCTTGCCTTGCCTTGGGTAAAACAAGAATCCTCAACTCCTGAAGCCTTGTGTACATAATGCATCCTTCTTAGGCATGCATACTTATTAGGAGCTGTGTGTAGGCTGTGTGTGCTGGGTCATGGCTCTGTGTGGGTACATGCAGGAGAGTGCTAGCACATCCAGCAGTGTAATGCAGACTATTTCACTCGTGTAGTATTGACTAGTGAAAGGGAAAGTTGGTGTTTAAAACTGAATGTGAAGCTGGGCCAATTTCACATGTTTCCAGTCACACAAAAGAACTTTGTGAGGCTGAAATGTCGTTACATGACAAATGACAAATGTGAGTCTGGTTGCAACAAACAGCAACAAATCAGGGGGATCTTTTTTTTTTTTTTTTTTTTGATTGTTCATACGGTTGAAAGCCCTCCCTCATCATCCATCATCAGCACTCAGCACAAATATTTTGCACTGAAACTGCCTAACAGCAGCTAGAAAGACAGCAGGCTGTGAAAGACGAGAGTTAGATAAGGGGGTGGAGATCAGAGAATCCAGTGGTCACCTCCCCTGACCTCAGCATTCATCGGAGCAGGATCTTGCAGCTGGGTCAGCTGGGACAGAGGTCATCCCCTCAACATGGCTTGTTAGCCTCTCCACCTTCACCCCCCCCCCACACACACACACCCCTCCAGACTTTGCAGTTTGGTCAATTATGAGTCACTGCGGTGAAGGAATTTCACTGTCTATCACCGGGGGCCTATTTTATTAACAAAACAGAATGATCTCAGTCTGTGTTTCCATAAGAATAGTGAAAGCCTTTAGCATGAAGTATTTGTAAATATGCCATAGAAAAAAGAGCAAAGAGAAAAAGGGAGGAAAATAATCAAACACAGAATGTTTGAGAACCTGGCTTAATTTGTGCCGGCAAGCCCGTTATCTCATCACTGACTGACAGGTATGAACAATATTCAAATGAGCAGTCATTTTCACGTGTGCTCGTTATAAATGAAAGTCTCAGGGGTGTGATCATATCTGCAACTCAAATGTCAGCGACTATCGACACGTGTGAATGGAAAAATCTATCAGGGAAGACATGAGGATGAAAGGAGGCTTGTCGATAATGAAATAGCACCGGGGGAGGGCTATTACCTGAGGCAACCTGTCAGATAGTGCAGGTGATGGGTGTTTTAGCATGCAGATCTAGGTAGATACAAACACACACACACACACAATCACATACATTTGATAAAGTACTTCACAAGAATGTGTGGAAAAAAAATCCCTGCATGAAAATGAACTGATGAGAAAAAAAAGTTTGCATTGTATTCACCGCTGCGCACTGTGATTTTCACAAGTGATTTTGCCGTGCTCGACAGTTGTACATGTTTCCAGCTGATTAGCAAGGAGTGAATGAAAGGCTCGAGATAAAGAGGAGAGCACTATGGAGGTGAATGTGTGGTATCAGACATGGCAGGGGACGCCCCAGCGGTGGGGACGCACTCCCACACTGCATGCAGATGAGGGGATGCTGCTGGTGGAATCCATTCAGTCCCACATGAGGAACAGAGTTAAAATACACATCTGACGATTTAAAACAAAATGCACAGAGCCCCTTAAGGGCTTGTTGAAGTTTTCCGACTTCGTTACTACATAGCCACACAGTCGTATTGATGGAGCTCTGTCATGTATCCGCGTACGTAGCACCAGCACACACCACCAGACATTGGTTGGAGTGGCACTAGTCTACTAGTTTTAAAGAATATGGGGTAGTTATTTATGAGGTTTCTGCCAGCCAATGTATCTTTTGTTAGCATGTGAACTCTCATTCCTGCCTACAAAGTAATGCCTGCTGACCGAAAAACTTTTTTGAAATACAGGCAAAGTGCAATTGAGAAATCCTTCCACTGTATCCGAAAACAAGGTCTGAAACTATTTAAACCTTAACCTATGAGCTAGCATGTTTACTAACCATACCTATGGTGGGCTGCTGAGGTCAAAATAAAGCGAGTGCAGCAATCAGAGGCTTACATTATCTGCAGGGTCTCCGTAGTTTCAACGGATAGTTAAAACAGTAGAGAGTTCTACGTGCGAGGAGAGGGCTTTGCGTGTCTATATATTGACGGACATGGGCAACCATATACAAGGCTTTAGAAGTTAACATGCCTTCCCACCCCCTGTTCTTTGTTCTTTGTTCTCATGGAGGATGGGGAGTAAATGCCTGGGAGCTGCTGCTACCAAGCTGATGCGAACACGCACCAGGGGGGCACAAGAAATCGCGTCCGACGCATCTCAGGGAGGCCACATCATGGTGGTGAGGCCGAGGGGAGGAGAAGCGTGTGTGCACATCAGGCATCCCGCAGGCTGTTCATGCCCTGGGCCAATCAGACGTCCCAAATCTCACGACCCTCCATTTGCACTGAACTCATATATCATTTAGTCTCAACGGTCTGCGGTGGACAAAGGCATGAATGTGCAATCACGCACATTTGGTTGCAATTTCTTGAACACAGAACAGCGGCATATCAGGTTTGATTGTTTTGCCTTCTGTACATTACAAGGCAAAAGTATTTTGTATTGATCTTTTTTTTTTTTTCCAGAGAGCACCAATTTTGCACTGCGTGTACCATGGAAACTAACAGTCCGTACTGCTGGACATCTCATTTTATGCTGCAATTTCATGTTATTGGCTTAGGTGTTTTTTTTAGTGTAATGAGGCTGAAAAGACGATGTTAGCTATGAGCTCATTTCAGTTACAGCACAAATTGGTGCAATCTATGTGGGAGGAAAGGTCCCATCTAATTACACATAATATAGAAGAGAGTTCGGCAACATTACATGTAACATAGGTTCAAATGTGCGGATGACAACAACATTAAAAATTCCTATATCCAGTCTCTGGCTGGAGAAAATCTGAGGGACTCAGTGTGTGTTAAGGACAATGGCAGACTGGGGGAAGCAAGGGGGAAAGTGCTTTTTCGTGTTGTGGAAACAACAAAGAGGGCCGCTCATCGTTTCTGCTGTGCCTTCACCCCCAGGGCCTGCCACGATTGGGATGCACCACGCTAAGGAAATGCTCACCATATTAAAGCCTCGCCTTTGCGCACCACATGAGCCCTCTGAGGATGGGGCATTCAGGGGGCAGCTCTAATCACTGAGATGCGCATGCAAAAGAGACCCCAGGCCGGCCGACCATTAAATATCTGCACAATAAACGCACGCCTCTCACTCTTGTACCACTTTATATTGTCAAGGCACAAGGGAGACTACATTCGTCTTTTTTTTTCCTCAACATCTCCTCCTTGAACAGTTGATGTTATAGTAATACCCCGACTGTGAGAATGGTGTGTGTGAATGCTTGTAAGATTTCCCCAATGTCACTAAAACAAATGGCTGCCACTAAAACAAAAGACTGTACTACTGAGCAACGGTGCATGTGTCTGTATGTGCGAGGGGAGGAGAAACTGTACTTCTCCATTCATTCCACTTACAGCACACCACACACAAACAAACACACACACACACACACACACACACACACACACAGTTACACACTCCAGGGGGAACCAGAGCCGCGCATTCCTTGTTTGCATTCACCGACAACCCACTTTCAGCTCGTTAGCCAATCAGTGGGAGTAAATGAATCACTAATTAGGGCATCCATAATAGCCACTGGGAGAGGGTGAGGGAATGGGAACAGGAGGGGATTGGGGGGTGGGGGTGTGGGGGTTGCAGGTGAGTGAGAGTAAATCACAGCTGGCAGTGCACGGGTACCCACGGCAGCCCGCCAGTGAAATTGCCCAACTGACCTTTCCCGCTGACGTGGAACTTATTGTCATTGTAAACTTCGATAGGGATTTCTGTTCTGTTCTCTACTGCTTGCATGCTCTCAAAGCACACTGACAACAACTTCTAACTTCAAGAGACAACCAAAAAAGGTAGACTGATGACTGATAGTATAAGTAGTCATCAGTTTCTGTTTGATTGATTTGTGATATGACCCACGCTCTAGTTTTGTGTCAGCTTGCTAATATCCTGCCTGCAAAAGGCAAAGACGAACCAGCTCCATAGTATAGCCCAATGCATTTGTGCCTTTGGCACATGGTTTGTGATGCGTGTTCCTGCATTTGTGTGTACGTGACTGGCTGAGTGAATCTGGAATTGCATACGCATCCCCTGTCTTTCTCCCACGCACGTCTGACTGCCCTTAATGTCCAGCAGCACAGCTTTACGGTTGGTGCTCGCATAAGCAAATACACGCTAATACTCCGGCTCCCGCGCATGGGCATGTGAACATCTTGACCCATATGCTCACACACATAAATTACAGCTGTATGTAAATGGATGAAACATCGTCAAAAGAGGTGCAAAGGGGATGCATGAATGCAGTAATGGGGAGAAAAAGAGAGTGAAAGAGAGAAAGGAGAGATTGGCCAACCGATGGTCCTAACGCAATGCCCCTCTTATGCCCTTAAGACACAAACAGTGCGAGAGAATGGCAGGCCAAGCATTGAGTACACAGCACAACCAAAATATTTTTCACCCAATAGACAGTGAGCTGCATTGCCCTCTCTCTCTCTCTCTCTTCCTCTTTCTCTCTGAGGACTATTGCATTCGGAGAGGAGAAGGCATTACTTCCAGCTGACAGAAAGCTGTTTACAAAACCTCAATCTTAGCCAGGGCCCTGCGCATCTCCCGTTGTTCTCCTCAAAGCAGGCCACAACAAAGCCAATCAATCACTGTTATTTTCACCTCTGTGTGGTGTGTGTGTGTGTGTGCGTGTGTGGGGGGGGGGGGGATGCGGGGTCGCAGAGATACAACATGGCAAGGTTTTCACCAGCCCGTGAGCTGCCCTTTCCAGTTCAACTCAACACAGACATGATAGCAGGGTAAGTAATAATTCCCTTGTGTAAAACAGCTGAGATAAAAGGCAAAGCTGGGAGAAGAAGAGACACAAATGAAATAAAGCAGAGGACTAGATGTCTCCCTACCTCATGTCAGACAGACAGTGGACAGACAGCCGAGTCACAATAGTGGTTATGTAAAACAATCGTGTCTGCATTAATACATGAAACATAACAATAGCTGTAGTAATATGCCAAAGCACAACTGCTTTTTTTACCAAGCATTTTTTTTCTAGTTCACTTACTGTCCTCCCATTTGACAATTATGTGTATGCATGTCTGCATGAATGCATCTATGTAGGCCAGCAATGTGTAGAGACAAGTAGAGTCAGGCTTCGCTTTTAGATGAATAGTAGTTGCATTGAAGGTAGGGGAAATGCACATGGTCCTACACTTGATATGATATCAACAAACCTTTTGTCAACTACAATAGGATCCTGGCTGACCTTCCTCATTTCTGTCAGCATTTGATTCCACCCCAGTGACTTATTATGACAAAAATGGGCCAAGCACTTTTTGGCATAAAAAGATTGCAATCAGGCCAGGCAAGACTATTGCATGTATACATATAGGCTAAGTGGCTGGACATGACTGACCTAAGAGAGGACTTAAAAAGCAGACACAGGCTTTTGAGACTGAGAGACGTGACCACCCTGAGGTGATCTAACAGACATCACACAAACACTGGGGGCGGAGCTGTTGGTACAATATTGACATGGCATTAGTGTCTGTCTCAATAGAGAAGGCAGTATAGAGCTAGTGAGGCGAGGGCTAGATCGCGTGGAGACTGACCAGACCTGCTCAAGACAGAGTAGCTGACCGCGACTGAAAAGCACGCACAGGCCTGTTTGTCTGTGTGCATTACTCTCAGACAGCAGGCCATTCAGGCCAGCCACACATCCATCCACACACACACACACACACACACACACACACACACACACACACACACACACACACACACACACATATACACTTACAGAAGAGGCTATGGCAGATAAATCATACACACCAACATGATTCTCTCCCTCTTTCCTTCCTTCCTTCTCTCTCTCTCTCTCTCTCTCTCTCTCTGATGCACATACACAAAATGTCCTGCAGCAGGGCAGGTCTTACAACATCATACACAATAAGATATGTGGAGCCCATGAAGGAATGTGAATGGTAGGCCTCCTCCCAGCGAAATGACAGAGAGGCCACTTAAATGTTCCTCAGTCCCTTAGAGTGTTTCTGTAAAGCTAAAAATTCTTAGGGGCAGTTCCGCCGAAAATTTGCTTTTCCGTCGTGTCCATAATACCAGTAAAATGCCAAGGTATGGCATGAGGTGAATGATTACGTGAAATCTGAGCATTCTCTATTCTTCTACTCACTGTTCTTGGTTGTAGAACTTACATGAAAAAAAGTATGCATTTCATAGGTGTTATGGACATAAATAAATTCAAAATAAAAATACATTTTCCACGGAACTGTCCATTAGTTACCTAGAGCAGTGTTTCCCAACCTCTTTTGTCTTGTGTACTCCCTGAGCCTTTTTGTCAGACCATGAGTACCCCCTCACTTATATGTGTTGATGATTTTCCAAAAGTAGAACGTAACAATACTGATTATTATTGGCGCGGAATGCCATAGGTTATTGTCTCCCCTGGGAAACTAGTTGTCGTGCACACGTACCATTTTATTGATGGGCTTAATATGAAATGACTGAGAATATTTATTTATCATCTTGGAAATAAATTATTATTAAATATTTCCACGTACCCCCTGCAGTATGCTCGCGTAATCCTAGGGGCACGCATAATCCCTGGTTGGGAATCACTGTCCTAGAGTATATTTAATTTGTTTACCAAATTTCACATTTCTGTTGCATTTTGGAAATGGAACCTAACATAGCATGAAATCTTTGTAATGCTTTCAGTGTCGATTTGAAAATCAGCCAACCTATGCATAGGTATCATTTCTCTGGCCGAATGTGTTTCATTTGAAACCTCTGAGAGCTTGTTTTCATAGTCATTATCAACTCCTGAATGAAAAACCCAATGCTACTGTGGCAGGTTGTTTTTACTCCGTATATTTGGTCTGCTGGTCAGGTCCAAAATTTTGATGTGAAGAAATGGCATCAATACATTCCATTACTGTAAATAACTCCACAAACAAACACACACACTCACAGACTCTTTCTCTCTCTCTCTCTCTCTCACACACACACACACACACACACACACACACACACACACACACACACACACACGAATGAAAAACTGAAGTACTCTCTTTTGTAGCCACTGTCACAGCTGGTTTGACTCTGTGGGGTCCAGCCATAACAGTAGGAGTAACAGGATGCACTAGCATTGCTCCATACCAACTCTGATCCATGCTGCTGCCCAGTGCTGCTGAGCACGGCGGAATCTAAGCCCCACTCGGCGAGACAACTGCTCACGAGCAAATGACTGTCCCTCTCAGCTTTTGCTAATAATACCTCTTGGGAAATATCCCAAAATATCATACTATCATATCATATCTGTATCTCTCTCACTCTGTATTAGTGCCCGCAGTCCACTCCTCTTCCTCTCTCCATCTCCAGCTCATGAAATTCATCGATTTTCATCTTGAGTATTCATCTCAGATATAAAAGACATTTATTGAGGTATATTTAACACTGAAAGCAAAAAGTTTTGCCATTTGATCACATATTTATAAGTGTAAGAAACACGTCTTCTGTTCAGCAGTGTCGTTTAGGAGGGTCTGTCTGGAGTCAAATGTGCTCAGGGGGTCAGAGAAGTCTGTGTGTTTGTGAGTGTTGGGCCCTGCTTCTGCTCTGACCAAGGTGGTATAAATATGCATGACCCAAGGAAGCAGAAGGTAATGGCTAAACACACACACACGCACACACACACACACAGACACACACACACACAAGCTTCTGATCACAGAGTGGCAGGGGTTGACTGGCAGTTCACAAACATGGATATTACGCCGTTCATCCCCACTACACTGCTCTTTCCAAGGGTTGAGAGCAGTTTGTGTGTGTGTGTGTGTGTGTGTGTATGCGTGAGTGTGTGTGTGTGTGTACTGTACACGCTTTTCAATAAACATGTGCACTGATTTTCCATTTTCGGCCGTTTGAATGTGTGAAAAAGAGTGTGTGTGTGTGTGTGTGTGTGTGTGCTGTGATGCTGTGTTATAACACTAGCTCACACTTCTGCGCGTGCAAAAAGCCAAAAAGCTCTTTTCCAGCCAAACCCTTCACTCTCCTCCAAAGCACTGACTCAACTAGCCAAAAGAACCTGAGCAGCAACCCTCTGCACTCCCCTTACAACAATGCTGCAGAATTGTTCTTGGCAAAGTGGATCGGTGGCACAGAATACATTAACATTTACTGTGCCTTTGTGGGACCACCGAACAGCATGGGCACTCCGGAGTCTCTAATTTATTGTCCTGCCGTTGAGCCATTTGCATGGGCCTCCCTACTGACATGAGACTCCATCGGGGGAGACAGACACACACCCCTCTTCCCCTTGTGTATATTTAGCATGAGAAAGTAGGCCATTTGGCTGAGATATCAGTCAGATCTCTTTGTTCTTCATCTTCTCTCTACCACTCTCTCCCTCTCTCTTGTAGGCTAATTGTTAATCCAGGAGAAGGAGAAAAGACAGCCCCACCCCACCCCACCACCACTACCACCACTACCACTACTATCACATCACCAAACACTCCATATTTCTGGTTCTCTTTCCCCTGTCAGCTACCCCCCACCTCACCCCACCCTTTGCATTTCGGAGACCTGCTATGCGGTGCCTTCTCCTTCTCTTCCCGTTAAACACCAATTTTTTGTTCCCCCTCAGAGCTATTAAGTACACAGCAAATCAGCAACATTCTGCTGGAGCAGGAAGTTATTATTTCTCCTCCAGTTTAATAACAACATTTCTACAATTATGTCCAAATTTGCACAGCTGGCTCATTTGTGTCTACTATTAATTATGTTATCATATAAATAATGATGCATATAAAGGAAGGTGCATGGGGATGTTTTTGTTTTGTTTTAGCTCGTTAAATACTTCTAACTGTTTTATTGCTCAACTTAGGACCACCTAAAACAAGAAATATCATGGAAACTCCCAAAAGTTAGCTGACTCCTTCACCAAAGGCATAGTGTCTTTTCTCTAATTGCCTCTGTCTTACATTACTCTAAGTAAAACTGTGCTTTGGGGCTGTTGCTCTGTGCTGTTTTATCTGCACTTTTAAAACTGTGCTGTCTAACTCTGTTGTATGACTGCATCCAAGTCATTTCTCTTTAACTGCAGCAGTCTCAAAGCATGGCTCACAAGAGCCCCCTAGTGGTACTGGAAGGAACATCATCATCTCCCAAACACCACTTGAAAGGCTTCCTCTTGACTGTTACTCATGGGTCGGATCTACCTGATTGCACTGCAGTGCTTTTTTTTTTTTTGTCTGAGTGTACTGCAATGATCAGAGACACCCTGATCTTCTCTACCACCACCCTCAGAACTTCCTCCTGGAGCTTCTCCACTTGTCCGTTCAGTTCTGCTGGGCATCCAAGCCTCAGGGGAAGATCTCATTACTTAGTCCCATTTCCTTGGCCCCTTTCCCCTCGCGTCTCCCCTTCACAGGGCAAGCTAGCCGTTCGTGATGCAGATATAATGCGCTTGCCATGTTAAAAAGGAGCCCCCCCCAACCCCACCTCAAAAAAAAGTATTCTTACGTAAATGATGCAGTCGGATGTGGTCACGGAAAAGTGGAGCCTCTACAACGCTTGCTTGCTTGGCTTAAGGGGTGTATGTGTATGTGTGTGTATATGTGTGTTTGTGTGTGTGTGTGTGTGTGGGGGGGGGGGGGGGGGTGGTGGTGGTGGTGGCAAGTTAAGACAAGCGCAGTGGGAGATCAGACATGGCTCCTTTGTTTCAGTGTGTGGTCAAGGATGCGCTAGGAACTGGACATGTTGGAACAACTGGGCCTGTCCGAACACTGTCCAATATTTGAAATAGTCTGGGTCACGACATGGACTGTCATTCAAAAACAAGCCGTGGTGGAGCACAAAGACTGCAAACTGAATTATATGCCGTGCACTTCGTAAAAAATTGACAATGATTGCAGAAACTGTCAAATGTCATACTTTCAGCATGGAAAGGTCTCCTGGAGAGATTCTTCATTGCTGACACAAGCTGAAAAAATCTCTCTGTGTCTTGGATGAGGGATTTTTCTTACCTTTTGATGTTTTTGACTTCTTGAGTCCAGAAGTATAGTGCATTTCAAAAAAGTGTCTGAGTGTGGGTGTATGAAATAGAGCATGATAAATGCAGTGTGTTCCTTCAATTTCAGCGAATGACTGTGTGTGTGCGTGTGTGTGAATATGTGTGTACGTGTGTGTGTAAACGGTAAAAAGAAAGCATAACACCAATGCAGTTTTAGATTCCAATTTATCTCATTGTTCTGTATTATTGTCCATGATAAATCTTGCATACACTACCAGATGTTGAGCTGACTCCTCTCTTCTTCAGTGGACCTAAATCTTTCTTTACTGCAAATAAATAAAGCTACAGCTCTGACTTGAGCAGTGAGAAGGGTGAATCCTTTATGTTGACTAATCACTAGCTGTGTTTATATGATTACCATAAACGATAACTGTAATTAATCAGGTAACTGTAAAAATCTGTTTTTAGGTGCTTACATGCTTTTAAGAAATCAGATAACCAAAACCGAATGTTAACAAATTGTTAACAGTTTTTATATTCGTCAATGTGTCCTGCACAAGAGCAGATATAAAACAACAAAATAAACCCAATTAAGGTGTGTACATGCCTCGAAGAATAATGAGGAAAACCTAGGTGTGTTAAACGGATCTCTCATTAACCGATAATGGCACTGATACATTCTTTGGTGTTCATGTAAACATGCTCCCTGTCACATCAGTGTACATGAAAGAGTAGGATTACTGTCGAGTGAAAGATCACATTTTGTGAGACACGTGGCAGTTTGAATGTTTTGGTCCTGCAGCTAGTTCTGGAGGATTGTGTGTGAGTTTAACTGTACACAAGTTGGAGATGTTTTGCCTGAGGGTTAGAACTTTCTGCTACTTTTCTCAATCTCCCATTGGAGCATGTGGTTGTACAAATCTGTACAGATCTGGTGTGTCTGATAGGGCTCTGTGGGATGTGGAGCCATACATTAAGTGAGAAGGTGAGGGAGAGAGAGAATGTGAGAGACAGTGTGTGTGTGTGTTGTGTATGTGCTTGTGTATGTGTGTGTGTGCGTGTCTTTCAGAGAGAGGGACATACACCAAAAACCAGAGAGAGGAAGCACAGAGCCTTGACTCACCATCGCTGCAGAGTGGTCCCCCGAACGACGTCATGCTGCAGTCACAGGTGAAGCCCTCCCACTGCTGGAGACACACGCCCTGGTTAGCACAAGAGTCCTCCTGACACGTGGTGCTGGGGCCTGTACACAGAGACAGGGCAGAGACAGAGCAGGAGAGAGAGAGAAACAGAGGGAAAGGAGAGGGGGAGAAAAAAGAGAGGGAAATAGAACAGGGTGGGAGAAATACATATATTTACTTTTGTTTCAAACTTCTGTTCTCTTGCTCACTGTATTGTGATTGAACTGTACTGCTCTGTGGTTCAGGGTTTTAAAAGATTGTTTATGTTTATGTTAGTTGAGTTTACTCGGGTTACTGGTGAGAAATTCAGCTGTTGGCCATTTTTTTTTCCCTTAACTGAGAGCTGTGTCCAGTCACTTACTCACTGAGACAGCAAGGGAGATGGGAAATTAAGAAAAAAAAACAACAAAAAGAAAACTGTTGAACAATACCAACCCCAGTCCATCAGGCAAAAACAGGTATGGAAAAGACATACATAAATAGGCCATTTAGCCAACATTAAGGTATGTGCCTGAACTCAATGGGCAACATAACTTAGCCAGTATCCATTACCAGGATAGCTTAATTGAGTCTGCCTGCGCTCAGAGCAAATGCAGGTGCATATGTGCCATTCTTTTCTTTTTGTTTTTCACTTCTTTTCTTTTCTGTTCTTTCTTTTTTTTCCTTCATTTTCTTCCAGTGGACCTCAAACACACAGAAACACATGGTCTCTTACATCCACTCATGAAAACATAACCACATAAAAAGAGCTGACGGTACACATTCATTCACACACACACACACACACACACGTACACATAACCACACACACACACACACACACACACACACACACACACACACACACACACACACACACACACACAAAGAGAACAGAACTCACACATACACTGCAGCAAAAAGACTAGAGGGAGAACAATCACTGAGCCTTCATGCAGCTTTTCAGTGACATGAGCACAACACAGGGCTTAACAATTGATTGTAAGTGCCACATCTTTATAGAAATGTTTGAGTTCCATTTATCATCTTTTTATGTCACTTTTAGATGCTTTTTAATCCTGCCATATGCTCTACATTCTGAGAGGGCTAGTCAAGACACAAAGAGGGAAAGAAATCCTTGAGTGTTTTGATACACTGACCCAATGTCCAGAGATCAATGAGAATACGGAAGGTCTCACCATTAGGCTAAAAGAGAGAAAAAAGTAAGTATTTGATCTCCTTTTGGGAAAAAAAGAAATATGTTGTCAGCAAGATAGGAATAGAGGGGGAGGCAGGACAGAGAGAGAGAGAGAGAGAGAGAGAGGGAGAGAGGGGGAAAAAGATTAGATTTGATACCACAGTTTTTGTGGATATGTGTTTGTGCTACAGTCTGTATATAGTACATATCCATAAGTGTAGAGTAGTGTATGTTTGCACGTGTAAATCTGTCTGCAAAGCTGTGTGTGTGTGTGTTGCTGAATTTAGATGTCAAAGAAAGCAAAAGAGAAAGGAAGGAGAGGGGAAGAACAAAAGGCAGAGAAGTCGTTTAAGTATGGTTATGACAAGTTAAAAGTCTGTCAGTCAGTCTGTTCATCTGTCCTTTGACAATGAGGATATGCCAGTGAAATGAGAGGGAGTTAGTATGGATGCTCACTAGCCTAGTTATACCACACTATACAATATAACATCTATTGTATTTATGCATTATTAAAATGTTTAGCATCATTATCAATATTAATAATATGTTTATGATCTGTCTTAAGGGCTACAGAAATTGCATAGTTTATGTATTATCTAAAGGATTAAATCAACATTTTTGCTATATACGCTTTTGATTCATTATGGCAGTTTAAACATTTTTAAATGCCTTTTTGGTACAATGTTATAGATTTCTATTTAAATCGTTGTTTTACTGGGTTACAAACTGTTTATGTGAATAAATTAGTATATGTTATGTTCAAGACTAGCTTTAACTTAAGTTTAACTGATTTAATTTCCATTTAGTTATCATTTAACAGTTAACAGGTGACCTGCATATTTTTTTGGCTTTTTAATCAAAGTTTCTGATTTACGGTCACATATATTTACAAATCTTCCATTTAAAAGACAGCATGCAGCTGATCACATATATAGTTGCCTACAGGGAGAGAATGAGCCATGTAAACAAGCATGCATTCAAAGAATGGAAGATGTGGAGAGAGAGATAAATCAAGAGCAATTAACACTGAATGAGGCTGAATGGCCGGAGGTGAGACGGATGGCAAAGGTGATGGCAAGACTGCAATCAAATCTGCCCCACGTTCGGTGAAACAAGACACGTCATCCTTAGTGTGCTGTGTGCTTGAGTGTGAGGGGGCGGGTGGAAGTAAAGGGTAGGGCTAGGGGGGTTGGGGGAGAGGGGCTCAACCCGCATGAGGCGAAGAAACGTTCGGAGCCATCGTTGAGCTTTTGGACGGTGAGGTTTACGGTGACGGCTATGGTGACAGAGGGAGACGATGCAGAGGGACAATTAAGAGGGATGGGAGTGGGAGGGTGACAGGGGAAGAAGAGGAGGAGGAGGAGGAGGAGGAGGGGGGTAGGGGTCAGACTCTATTGCAAACAAACAAAGCTATCTACCTTGCAAGTCAGCTTTCATCAATGCAACTTTGTCAGCAAAGAAACAACAGAAAGGAAAAGGCAAGAAAATACACCAGATGTTAGTAAAAGCAGTTCAGATGTTAGCGGCTGCATTACACCACAAAGACACGGGGCTGGAGGGGACAAAGAGACAGATGAGACAGACACAGGACTTGGGAGGGGAAAGAGACGGAAAGAATGAAAGAAAGAAAAAAAAAGAGTGAAAGCAAGAGGGAGAGAGAGGAAAGACAGATAGAGGTAGAGGAGCATGAGAAGAGAGAGAGAGAAAGAGAAAGAGAGCGAGAGAGAGACATTAAAAGCAAAGGCAAAGAGTTGCAAACAGAGAGATATTTGGAAAAAAAGGGCAGGGGTGGGGGGACAAAGGATGTAGTCATGTAGTCATGATGTAACGCCATGGGCCATATGTGTGTAACTTCCCTCCTGTGGGGTAGAAATTTTGGAAATAAGACATACAACACAAACAAAAACACTTGTGTGTATACACTCTCTCTCTCTCTTTCTCTCTCTCTCTCTCACACACACACACACGCACACATGCACACACACACACATACACATACACACACACACGCACGCATGTACACACACACACCACACACACACACACACACACACACACACACACACAAACATATATTCAACACCCACATAAACACACCAGCCTCCCTTCTCCCTTTTTTTCATATCTTGATTGGCCCCCAGATAGAACTTGCGCTCTCCATGGGTTTGAAGCATTTGCCACAGTAACAAACAGATGAGTCAGAGCACTCCCATTCAGTGCTTGAGGATGCAGACCAATGCACGGATTTGTGCACTGTCTCCTTGTATAACCGCCAAAGCAGCAGGGTAGTTGAATATGACGGGTAGATTTAAACCACAGTGAAGGAAAAAGAAAAAAAAAAAAAAAAAAAAAAGAGGGAAAAATCAAATATTTATTTCTGCATGAGGCTCAAACATTACACTGGCCAAAATGGATTCTGTGGACGCAACAAAAAATAAGGCCATCCATTATTCAAGAGGCTTGCTCCTGGCAAATAGTTGGCTCGACAGAGCATGCATTTAACGGGAGCGGAGGGGTTTGGATAGGGGGAGTGGGGTGGGGAGTATGAGAAACAGCTCGAACAATACAAATAATTCCGGTGGTGTAATCTGATTAAGGTCAAATGAAAAGCAAGTGGTGGAGATAGAGGAGCAGCTGGGGTTCCTGAACATACCAAGAGGATTGCAGCCTGGAGGGCTGTTACATTATGCTGTGGGCTACAGGGGCTAAAGTGTGTGTGCATTGCATGTGAGTGCAATTGTGTGCATGTGTGTGAGTGTATGTACTTATTTGTTTGTTTGTGTGTGTGTGTGTGAGAGAGAGAGAGAGAGAGTGTATGTGTGTATGCGAGTGTGTGTACTTATTTGTTTGTTGTTTGTTTGTAAGTATGTGTGTGTGTGTATCATTCTGTGTGTGTTTGTGTGTATGGGAGTGTATGAGTGCATGTGGTAATGTATTTATCTCGAGGGGCCTTCTATTTAGTTGCTTACACAAATAACAGTAAGAGTCATCAAATATGGCATTCCATGGTGTACAGCGCTAGTCCTTTTCACTGCATTCTGCAAATGGCATGCAGGACTTTTCACATCCAATTTATAATTTTGTTGTTATGGTAAAGCATTGAAAGGGAGTTTCACATATATGACACACCAGAAGCATGCATTAGACAGTACTGCAAAGAAAATAATTCCCTTATTACTTCTCCACATTACACAGAAGTGGAGACACCATTTTACCTCAAAGCACAGATAATGCCTGGTCTAATTCAGATCCACTGCACCATTTCAAATGGCTTCAAAGACAAAAAACATTTGACATTGTATAAGGACAACCACAAAGACAAACCGATGGGACTGTTTCAATTTCAGATGCAGATGCCATGCCAGCTCTTCCGGCTTCCGTTCACAGATAATGCTGCCACAGAAGCGCTGTGGATAATAGCTGCCATGTACAGACATGCACAAACGCCCCCTCAATGAAGCTCACCTTCACAGCCCCTCTCGATGGTGCCTACGCAGGCCAGGGCATCGGACAGGAGGTCGGGGAGCCGTCCGTTCAGGTCCACTGATGCCAGGCAGCCCTGGAAGCCCTCCTTGGCATGGACCAGCTTGGGCAGCTCCTTATACATCTCCTTGGCAACACCTCCAATGTACAAATCACCTGCACATGGAAGAAGAGACGCAATTGGCAAGTGAGGCAATTGAAGGACATGTGTCCATTAGACTGGCTACTAAAGAAGCAGGAGAGCCTCCTTAAAGTCAGTGATGCTATGTGTTTGTAAACACACAACACTTTCCATAACATAAACATAACATCTCCCCATGACCCACTAGCTCTTCATTCTCTTGGGTCACCTAGGACTTTTCACAAAACACAGGCACCAAAAACTGACAACTGAAAAACCACAAACAAAGGGGGGCATCCTGCTCCATTAAACAGACTGCCTATTAAACAGACTGTAATGTGTTTGGATAGGGCCTCATTTAGGAAGAAAGCTATTTCATCTAATAAATCTACTGTGTTTTATACACTGAGTAGGACTGCTATATAATTGTCCTAACCATATCATATCACCAGTGTCAGATACTGTTATAATTGTTAGTAATGTGTAATTTTATTACAGTTCCAATGTAATTTATGCTGTCAAACATGCCTATCACTGCACTTAATGCTACAGCTGAACAGTGACAGCTGCGGCAGCAGAGAGTGAAACAACAAGAACATTCTAGAAACCGTTTCAATTATATAAATTAAAACAATCCTTGAATGTTCAATTTTGTTCCCAAACTACCACTCCATTACAGTAATATAACATATGGCATGTTGAAATGGAAGCCCTGTGAGAATAGCTAATCATACTCTAATGCCTGAACAATTCTGAGCTGTGAAGAGGAACAAGGTGCCACCTTCTGTTAGAGTGTCTACAGTACTAAAGCTCTAGAGCTCACGCAACCCTACTGCCCCCCTGTGGAAGAACATATGACTGACACTGTACACTGCTACTGTAATCAAAGGAATGTACATATTTGACTGGGAGGGATGCTGACTATGGAATGGATTAGCAGCTAATCTGGTATGGATAGCTCTCCAAGAATAATTGCATTCCTCTTCAGGACAAACGTGGAGGTCTGAGGGGAAATGGGAATTTATTTCCTCTCTGTAATGACTATCCATTTGGAAGGATGTGAGGCATGCTCCAGAAATATAAACAAATTCGTTCCAGCGGCTTTTGGTCTAGCCGTCTAATGGGAGGCTTCTCTGCCTACTCAGAATGCTGATAAACCCTATGGATGGTCTGCCCTTGCCTTGGATTTTTTAAACTAGTGCATGCTGTTACCTTTCAGATCCAGGTTCTTGGCCCCAGTAGTGGTCTGAGTGGTGATTTTGGTGTCTATCTTGACAGTGTGTAAGTTGTTGGTGTCCCGGGAGATCATGACATTGTGCCAGTGGTTGTCATTCAGAGGCTTGTTGGAGTTCCCTTTGATAAGATGGGCACCATTCCCCAGGTCTGACACATAGTGCAGATACCTAGAGAAAAAAATGAGAAGACAAGCACTTCATACACAAGAGAAAGACATGTTTTGATCTGATATGTATGTGTGACTAAAAGGCTTTAAAGAAAAAATCTGGTGTGAATCAATCAATAGTCCTGTTGTTTGACGTTGTCGTATGTACGTATGAGAACAAGAGAATTTGGTGCAACAGAATTTGCGAGACAGCAGCTAATGCTTACCGATGGGGCACATGGAAATTTGTGTCAGTTTCATTTCCCTGTGCCCCTATTGGTAAGTTCCATTCTCATACCTACCGACGACACTAAGCAACGCTAAACGACAGGACTATTGATTGATTCACACTGCATTTCTCATTGAATTCTTAGCCAAACCAAACTGTAGTTGAGAATATGAGATTTTTGTTTTTTTTGATACAAGAACAGCCCAGACTCTGCCCAGATCTCTCCCAAAGTCAGACCACAAACAGACATACAGACAGCACACTGTCTCTATTTCAATATTGGACGATCACTGTGACACAATCAAATGTCACAGCGCATGACAAATCCATTTTCCTCACATGAAATGCTACCAATTACCTTTGGGCTTCATCATCTGTGCGACATTAATGTCTTTTAAAGTGATTAGCTTATGACCCCTGCCTTCAAAAATTGATTGCCTTGGGTGGGGAAAAGAAAAAGAAAAAGAAATCTCCTCTGTTAAAAAAGGTTACTTTCATTTGAGGTAATAAGCAGACCTACATAATATATATTTTTTTTTCACTAAAATGGGTTAAGTGCAGCTCTTCCCCTTAGAATCTAATTTAATTACAGCTTTATCAAACACTGCAAGATTCCTGTCCTTTTATATTGGGTACTGTCTTAGAGGCATTCTATAAAGAATTCATCGAACAAAAACAGCCCCACTGCACAAAAACAGAGCTACTGAAGATCCTCTGGTTCTGAACATCACACACAGACACAGCCACCCTGGTTTTCACATCTTTCCCAACAATAAAGTCATTTTTTTCCCAACAGGAAGCATCAAGAGCTTTATGTTGCATAGGAAGCAGTAAGGGGCATATGGCTAAGGTACAGATCGTTGGTTCGCTCTGGGGAAGAGCCAATAAAGCTGACCGATGGGCACAATCAAGCCATTTAGCTGTGGAGTGCCAATGGCTTTATGCTATAGAGTGCAGCTCCGGTGCTTTGGCGAATCCCCCAGAGTGTGCTAGCTCAGGGTCGGAATTCACAAAGCATCTAGCAGGTAAACATAGACTGGGTTTATTGTCTGGGATCACACTTTCAAGTTCATGCACGGGAAAACAAACAGTGATTAAAAAACATTGCTTTGAGCGATCAGGAGAAGACCTCGAATCACAATAATCTTTAGTAAAATCTTGACACTTCAAGATATCATACTGTGAAACTACTTGATATTACATATCCTGTGTTTGCATGCAGTATAAGGGGCATTTCTACCACAATTCATGCTATTCATATTCATATCTCAAGTATTTAAGAATTCAGTTGTGTGGTTTCTAATGCATAATTCAAGTGACTTTCATGACCTTCACAGAGAATGAAATTTAAGCTCCATTTTCCTTGCCAACCATTTTATTAATTCAGATTGTTCCAGATGTCATTGTGATTGTTTGGTGATTGTTTGTCTGTGACTGAACTCTCCCTCACAGAAGTACCTGTTCCTGCTACAGTCACAATTTAACATCACAATACACAAGAAGCAACACAGGAACCGCAAAATTACAGAAAAAACATAAAGTTAAGGTTCTGTTATGTTGTGGTCTCTTTTATCCAAAGAAACTTTACCAGAATTCCAAAAACTGACTTCCCAAGCCGTGATGCTAACCGCTGTGCCATGAGACTTCTGTTCTCATGTCCCTCTTGGCAGCACACACACACACACACACACACACACACACACACACACACTCTCTCACCCTTTCACCAGCTCCACCACAATGAAGTCATTGCCGTCGCCACTGTTGAAGAGGATGAGCCCATCAGATGACGTGGTCTTGAATTGGAAGAACAGGTGCATGGTGTAGTAGGCCTGGAGCGTAGACAGTGCCACGTAGCTGGAGCGTGATTTGAAGGTGATGGGGTCAGCGATGATGTTCTTGAAGCCGATCATGGCATTGAGCTCACAGTAGTCAATGTCGCCGTTCTTGCACAGGTCGATGTAGGCCATGCCATTGAACAGGAGGCTCTGCAGGTGGCCAATGAAGTTGGAAGGCGGCAGCGAGACGAAGCGCTTCTCTGTCAGGATGCCCGTCTCGATGTTGTGGAACTCCAACTGCGTGTGGTGCCCGGCCATTTGGCCTTGTGTGGGAGGAGGTGCGGGGTGGGGAAATGTGGAGTGGAGCGGAGAGGACAGAGGACAGAAGAGGAAGTTAATGACTCCACACAATCGAACACAGAGATACTGTGACACTCCTTTCAACTGTCCGGCGCAAGGCTACTTCACGCCTGTTGCCAACCAATTATTTTAAGCTCTCTGCCAAATGCCTTTATTTGAAGCAGTTTAATGAGGACATACACACACACACATATCAACAACAACATCCTGTCTCATGCAGAGAAGCACACTCTACCCACTCACATTATAACAACCATCAGCACACACAATTTCCACCAGCACACTTACAAAGGCAGGAAGACATCAACATTACATAAAACAGCCATAGCACCACTTTCAGGTGGAAAATGACCAAACCTCCTAGGATATTGTCTTATCTGTATTCCTGTGTTACATGTCCTCTCTCTTTGGATAGTAGGCCCCTTAGGGAGACTGTGCCTTACCTGGGTGCTTTATTTTAGGCTGGCTACAACCCAAATCCCATTGACAGAGATGGGAGACAGAGAAAGAAGGGCAGCAAATTGCAGAGAAGGTGAATATAGAGGGAACACACAGGGAATGGATGAATCGAGAGAGATGGTTGAAAATCCAAGAGCAGACAGAGAGGGAGAGGGGAGAAGGTGAGAGAGGCGGAGGAGAGGGGGTGAGGGAGAAGAAGAGGCAGAGAAATAGGAGGGAGAGAGAGAGAGAGAGAGAGGGAGAGATGATGGTGTATTGATACCTTCAGCAGGAGGCAAATCATCCACTGACAGCATCAAAGCCTTTCCTCTGCGCATCACGCGCACTGTGTGCCATTCATTATCGTTCAGATTCTGACCGGCAGAAAGAGTCTCGGGCCCTTTGCCTGTAGAATACCCCAAACACGGGTTAACACATACACACACACACACACACACACACTACGCTTGCACACTTGCATACACGCGCACACAAACTCATCCAGTCAAACACACACACACATTACTGGTACAAGAGAAAGATGAAAAAGTTGAAATACAAACAATTTTGGAGTGGAATGAAAACAAGAAAAAGTAGTTGTTTGAAACAGAAGAGGCAAGAGGAGAATTTAGACACATCAAAGGCATCTCAAGATAAATCTGTCAGAATGCATTAAAAACACAACCTCCCAGGAAGTGATTTCCTCTGCCTTCAATACCGTCTCCCAAATATATAAAACATTCAGTGAGAGACCTGTTATCTTCATTTTGCCATCAATATGACATTACCAGAATGTATATTTACTGAACCAATACCTTACTAGGACTTACCACAACAAAATCAGGCAATTACCACTCTGCTACAATGTAAAAGGTAAATATCAAATCAATTTATTCCCTACATGAGTACTGGTCACTCTCACTACGGAACTGTTTTAATGCCAACTTGCCCCACTAGATGGCAGCACATCTCCACCATGACACTCAGGGAGCATGATAAGGGTGGGCTTTGAAGGCGCTGTTGTGCAGGCTGCTGCCTGGCTCCAAATTGCTTATTCATAGCACGGGAATTGCAAAGCGTTGTGTTTCCTCATTGTCAGACATATGAATTGTAAATGATATTTGAAACGGTAATGACGATTCCCACCACAACAGGAAACCGGAGGGAGTTTGTCTTCTGCATGGCCACGTACTGGCTCCGTGAGAAAAACCGTGAGGCGTCAATTGTTAGGTGATGAGTCCCTGTCACGTAACTGGAGGACAGCAAATAAGGATTGTGATTTTTTTTTTTTTCTTGGGAGGTTCTTTTATCTTTGGTCCATACTTTCTTCTCTGGTTAGCCCCTGGTCACTCACCTGACTCCTTGAGATTAAAAAAAAATCATTCTTTTAATAGTGGTCTCTTGTGAAGGAGGTCTTTCTTCCACAGTCACAGACTCTTGAAAACACAACCACACTAGATCTCCAAAAGGGTCTTTAATGTCAATATTTCTCAGCCCTAGTCAATGGTATCCATCAATACCATCCATCATGTACTGACACACTACAAACCATTCAGACATTTTGTACAGACTACAGCCTTAGAATACTTAATAATTAATAGCTAAAACCATAATGACTGATGCATGTGTATTTGTGCATGTGGATGTGTGAGTGTGTGTGTCTACCATGAGCTCATCTTCCCGACAAGCAGAATGGTGTGTGTGTGTGTATGTGTGCATCTACCATGAGCTCATCCTCCAGACAGGAAGACAGTGACTGTTGTGTGCGTGTGTTTGTGTGTGTATGTGTGCGTGTGCGTGAGCTTGTGTGTCTGTGGATCGGGCGGTGATGTCACGGTGTGTGTGTGTGTCCTGGAGAGAGCGGGAGTCTGGCCCCTCCATCAGAGCGCAGCAGCGCAGAAAATGAGACAGGAACGAAACGGGGCCCAGGGCCGTGAACCTGACATGAAAAGCCATTTACGGCTCCCCCGAGGGGACACCTCCCACAAAGGAGGGGGAGAGAGAGAGAGAGAGAGAGAGAGAGAGAGAGATACGCTCATGTAAGGAGCCCTTGCTGCTAAATGCCACTCAGGACGGCAACTTTGTCTCCATTGTAACATGGGAAGGATAGGGGTGTCAAGATATTGCTTTGTTTTCTTTTCCTCCCTCCCTCTCTCTCTCTCTCTCTCTCTCTTTCTCTCTCCCTCTCTGTGGGAGTTTGTCACTGTGCACTGTGGGTGCACTTTGTAGTCACATCCCCCACAGCAACAAAGTGCTAGCTAGCAGGTCTGTGCCAGCTCTACACCAGCCTCGCCATCCCATAATTACCATCCCATTTTATTAATCTGAAACCACAGCATGAAATGTCATGGTTACGAGTCGGGCATGGATCAAAACTGCACTTGCAAATATTGATTCAACCACTATAAGAAACATATGAAAGCTATGAAAGGTTAGGCTTGCACCTACTTGATATATATATATATATATATATATATATATATATATATATATATATATATGTATATATTTATATAATTTTTATTATTATTATTATTATTTATTTATTTATTTATTTCTGTTAATACACTCACTATCTAACTTACTAAGTCTTATGGACACACATGTCTGGCATCATTTTATCTTCTGTCAGTGACTTCAGCTCAACATGTGTTGAGCCATTCAGCCACCGTAGTTGTGTAGTCAGCAGTGGTGGTGCTGCCACAGAAATACGCCACATCGCATCAAAGTGGCGGAGAGCTCTGAAGCATCAAGTCGACATGAAACACTGAATCAATGACTTCCGACGCACAGAGACGTGCAAATGATCCCATTCCATCTGGCAGAAAACAAATACCACCTCCACAAAGAGAGAGAGAGAGAGAGAGAGAGAGAGAGAGAGAGAAAAGAAATAAAATCCCCGGAGAGGGTCTGTTCAAGAAGAGTTCTAGTTCTAAAGCAAGATGGCAAGACAAGAATAGAGGGAAAGAAAGACAAAAAGAGAAAGGCTTAAGGGATGTGAGGCAGAAGGTGTGACACAAAAAGGTAGTAAAGGAAGAGAAAGAAAGCTGAAGAGAGGGATGGCACAAAAGGCAAAAAAAAGACCAAAAAAGTGAACGAGTGCAGAGACAGTGGAACACGACAGCAAAAGGCAGACATCAGCCTCTCTAGCATATTTTGCCATTCTTGTCATTCTTGTTGTTGTTTATGTTCGTCAAAAGTGTTGCAGAATGATGACAAAATGTATAAACCCGGGACAAAAGCCGTCAGCCTCTTTTGGCAGTGTGTCAGGCGAGGCCTTCAACATCTCACACTGGCAGTTCATAGAGGGCCAAGTTCACTCCACCGAAGTGCATCCGCAGCTATTTACTCTCGCCTCTTGCCTCTGTCATTTTGAGGAGCCAACGCTATACGTATGCAAATCCCTGACTCGCCGGGATACTCACAATCTCAGAGGCTTGCATTTGCTTGGTAAGCAATAAACAAGTGGGCTGCTTAAGGACCAAATATGTGCCTGGGGATTTTGTTTTATTTTATTTTATTTTTTTAGGCCACCTAGATAATAAAAGCGACTTATACCACATGAAAGGCCATGTGAACTCCATTTGGAATTCTGGCCAACCCAAACTATGCACTGCAGACCTTAAATGAAAAAGGGGAAGGCATTATGGTGAAGGGTCTTTTAAAATGCATTGTTTTCTGCTAGAGAAGCTTTACTATAAGATAAGGCCTTGGCTTGGCTGGAAGTGCTCAGTCAAATAACTACTTCAGGTCATCCACTTCCAGGGCTAGTAGAACTATATGCTGTGATTGATTTCTCCATAGAGACCCGCTTATTGCCAGACCCAGCAGAAGGGCGGCAAAGTATCTTTATCTTCAAGCGAGCAAGGATAAGATGTGATTATGAAGTAATAATGTCCGTTTGCTAGGTGACCATACGAGGTCATAATGGGATCCTGCTAGGTCACCATGGAAGCTTTGCCATCACACCCGAGAGTGCTCGGTGGGAGATGTAATGAAAATCTGACCTTAGAGAGAAACTAGCAGCAGTTGCTACACTAATACTTTGGTCAAAGATGCACAAGACGGATTTGATATATAACCCTGAGCTCCTCTGTTTTTTTTGTTTTGTTTTGTTTTGTTTTGTTTTTTTTAAGGAAAGATTATAAATAGTGTAACTTCCTTATTGTGGCATTAACAAAGATAGTCCTCTAAATGAGTTCTCAAGTTCTCAAGTTTTCTCTAAGTAGCATATGTCTATTCCACATTGCAATCTAATTAAAAACCTAACCTAGGTTAGGTTTTTTTTTTTTTTTTCATTACTGTACCGTGGCTTTGCACAGGCTAAACAACACAGCATAAATAAGAGGCATAGTGTTTAGAGGCAGAGTGCCACAGGTACCCTGTGCTATAAATGTATGCTTTACCAACGTCTCAGTCATAAGCACTATATTAGCCTGTGCACACCAGCTCCACTTAGAACTAATCAAGTTTAAAGGCACCAAACTGTGTTTCCTATTGTCCCTATTCATTTTGTGTTTTTAAAAAAAATAATTTTAACCAATAATCTTACCATATACTGCTGCCTAGCGATGGAAATGGAGATGGAGAATAGAGATGCAGTATTTGTGCACAGTAAGTTGTAAACCTGCTTGTCCTCACATTGAATGTTAATCTGAACCTTGACTCTATTCTGTTCACTCTGTTTTCTCACCCAATAACTTTTAAACGTGTCATTGAGAAATCTCTGTTGTCTTGCTTTGAACGAATGGACAGACAACTCAGTGCAAACTGTGGAGTGGTTATGAGCAGTGAGGAGAGCCAGGCATTCATGAAATACCTCTCGTACAATTAGATATTAAGTCAAACAGACCTGACCACTGTACAAAATGGTTTAAATAGCCTTAAATAACAGAATGCCTGGAGTCTTGGCTAAGTGTTTACTTTTCTTTTGTTTTAAACATGCTATTTAAGCCCTTGCTTCACGAGTGTTAGTGTGTCTGTGTTTGTGAGTGTAATTTCGAGTGTGTTTGGGCGCAGAAGGGGTTAGGACCCCATCCTGTCGACAACAGGATGGTGTAACTACAGGTAGATGGCCAAAGAAATAAATAAATGCATGCGTGCATCTATGCAGCTGCCACACACACACACACAACACGCAAAGATACATACAGGGGAAAGGAGGGAGGGAGAGAGGGAGGGAGAGAGAAAAAGAGGAAAAGAGAAACAGAATAGAAGAAGCCATCCATCCACTGTATATATTTTTAGAATTGTTGTCACTCTGCTTGTTAACAGTGTTTAAGTCAAAGTGGCAGTGTTTTCTTCAGGCAGCAGAGGGGACGCCCTAGGGATCCCAGGGCCCTAATTGACAGTGATGTGCTCTTTAAGTCAGTGCAGAGATTTCTCCCCTGCCCAGTTGACCAGGATTGCACAGCCTGACAGAGTAAATTAATTAAGGTCTACAAAATACAGACACTTAAACTTTTATTCTTTTTTTTTTCCTTTTTTTTTAAGGAACAACTGGCCTGATAAAGCATATTTGTCATAAGCCTCACTTTTTGCCTTAATCAACTAAAAAATAATGCTACACAAAAAAGGTTGCCATAAAGCCAAAGAATGTTGCATACAAGAGTTAGTAAGGAAGCAGAGGCTTGGAGTTAGTGAATCTGAGAACTAGTAATGAGCTAAACAATGTAATATTAGTCCATAAATCCTGAGGTGTCATTTCAGAGTTATGGGGTAATGCTTATGAAGGAGATTAAAAAAACACACACAGCGTGCTCAGAGGAGACACAGTCTATCTTCTTTCCATTCGCAATTTCTTACCACCCTGGATCTGCTCAGTATTCTCTTGTGTATATTCACAATGCCATGCTCTGCACAGTGAATTTGCTGCAAAGAAGCTCAGCAGTACTGCATACTATAGCATTGTTTAGTAAGCATAGCACTGTTTAGTAAGACACTGGTATGGTGAACACTTCATGTGTACTATCACATACGTAGGCAATGTGCAGACTATCATTATAATTGGATTGTTTTATCACAAAATCACACTTATGTACAAATGTGTGTGTGTGTGTGTGTGTGTGTGTATGTGTGTGTGTGTGTGTGTGTGTGTGTGTGTGTGTGTGTGTGTGTGTGTGTGTGTGTGTGTCTGTGTGTGTGTGTGTGCTGTGTGTGTGTTGTGTGTGTGTGTGTGTCTATACACATCACATACGTAGGGAGATTGTTGCTTTTCACAGCATGCCTGAGTGTGTGTTTCTTCCCTTTTGATTACCAATCAAACGGCATCAGCACTGCATCCTTCAGATATTCTGCTATTTTATCAAAGTGTGCATAATTGGATCACAACAGCATCTTTGACAAATATATTCATTTCTCAGTGCACACTTTCTACAAGATCTGGTTTAACTAATCACAAGATACCTTAGAATTTACTGCTGCAATGAACAGAGTTTTAGCAGCTAGCCATGTAATTTTCAGTAGCAGTCTCTTACAAGAGAGCAAGAACAACAGAAAGAAAGAAAGAAAGAAAGAAAGAGACAAAGAAAGAAGGGACTTGCTAGAATTAGAGAAAAGGAGAGACCAAACAGAAACAAAAGACAGAGGGAAAAAACCAAGTGGAAAAAGGGAATATTTGACAGCAAAACTGTATGCATGGTTGCAGCATTAATTGGTGCGTCATTCAGTGTGAAAACCAGAGCGAATCACGAGTGACCACTGAGCAGCCATCACTTATTCATCTGCCTATTAAATCATGGATGCCGAAGAGAGAGCTTTTGTTCCAAAACACTGCTGTGTAACTCACCGGAACAGCTAACCCAACACACACACACACACACACACACACACACACACAAACACACGCACACACACACACACACACACGCACACACACCACACACACACAGACACACACACACACAGACCTCTCCTTCCAAGAGAACCCCTAATCTGTCCGCTGTCCATGTCGTTTCTGATTTTTACTTTGCTCTCAGATTCTGACATCACTTCCTTCCTGTTTAATTTCACTGCTTTCCCTCTTTCATTCACTTCTGTATTCTTCTCTTCTCCATGTTTTCTCTCTCATCATTTCCTCCCAACGCCTCTCTCTCTCTCTGCTGTGCACTTCCCTCCCTCTTTTCACACTCCCTTCACCACCGTACCCAACCCCTTTGTCACTTTCTCCTAGTCTCTCTGTTACATTTCACTTCATTTCTCTTCTTTCTCTTCTCTAACCGTTCTCTTCTCTTCTCTTCTTATCTCTTCTCTTCTACCCCCTGCCCATTGCTGCTCGAGCAGACAGGTTAATGGGAATAATAAAATCACACTCTGTATTTCTCCGTCTTGAAAAGCCTCATCAATTTCTGCACGGCGCCACCGAGGACTGAACTAAAGGAGGAGGAGAGAGGCAAGCCGGCAAGAGGGAGGAGGGGAGGAGGGGGGGGAGGGGAGGAGGAAATTGTGCGTGGCTAAAACACCTCTGTTTCTGAAGCGTGCCTTTGACATCATTCTGTTTGATTTCAGGGGACGTCAAGGTTTGTTAATTGTAAACTCCAGGGCGTGACGGATCATCAGTTAAGGCTAACACCAGGACTCGTCGTTAACCTGATAGCGGTTGATTCAGAAATGACTCTGACGCAGGGTCGTCCCACAGTCAGTTTTTGTCAATGAGCGGAGAAACTCTCTCTCTCTCTGAACGTCAATGGAACCATGAAAACTGAACCATCTGACTGACATTGTCATAAAGTACTGCATGCCTATATCGTACTGCCTGTGTGTGGTGGGACACCACTACCTAAGGGGTCCAGTTGGCATTTTTGATAACAAAACTCAGTTTGTTTAAGGATCAACTACATCATTTCTGTAATCCATCCATCCAGTGTAACAATGGCTTGTTGTGCCAAAGGCATGATATAGCTCTGCATGTTGTGCAGAGTTGTCTATGTTTCATCATAGAGACTGAAAACTAGGCTTTAATGTCTGAACTTTGCATCATATAATCTGATTATAATCTGGTAGTGATTTGTCCTTCCAAGATGACCAAAAAACTCAGCGGTAAGGGTTAAAAAAAATAAAATCAAAAACTAATATCAGAACTAATAAATAAAAACACAAACTCTAAACATATCACATTTCATCTCATGAAAATCAACCTTCATTTTAGTGTAGAAAACAGAGAATAGAGAGACTGACAGAGAGAGAGGGAGAGAGAGAAGAGAGAGTGAGAGAGAAAAAGATAAGAAGAAAACGTGAACAGTCACTTACTGGTGGTACAGTTAATCCTGTCACAGTCTAGATGGGGAAGAATAGATGAGATGTAAAATTCAGCCTTCAAGGTTGCAGCTGCAGACATCCATAACAGCACACAGCCCACCCCTCTGGGGACGAGCACACGACCTCCACCTCCCTGCCTTCATGCTCCCCTCCATGCCCCCACCCTTCCCTCCTTCAGCCTCCACTACCCCTGGCAAGGCATCCGCCCTGGGAACCGGGGCCTGAGATAACCACCCCAGACACACTACAAAGACCCAGAGACGCTCTGCTAACACTCCTGCTGTAGAGCAGTAGATGCTTGTAAGGTCTGGGCTCTTGATGCAGCAATAAGACCCCATGGTGGCTAGATAAACTTGGGGAAATAAGGGAGTTCATTGGAACACTAATGTCCAAAAGAGGGGGAAGTGTTGACATTATTTTGTGCTTTGTTTAAAAAAACAAAAACAACAACAACAAAATAACTTAATTGTCTTGGATTAGTTACTGTAGAATATAATAACTGTTATAATAATTGGTATTCCCACATTTATTTGTAAGTGTCTCTGATTTCTTTTGAGCAATCTGGGCATGTGACGTGGACCAAGGGAGCATGAAGGTTTGGATTCGGACGAGCTGGACCACTTGGCAGGCATACTGGGTCTGTCATACTTGGTTTGTCTGAAGAACTTACTCAAATACGCCATGCCTGGACTGTCTTCTCAGTGCTTGTGAGAGAGGACTTTCAGTTTTCGAAATTGTACGTATGAAAGTATGGACTAAATTACTCTCACAGTGGGAGACAGGGTTTTCTCATCACACACATGGCATATTTGGTCAAATGTTTCTCACAGCACCACTAGTACAACATAACTGTAGTTTTGCAATAAGCAGTGGACATAATTTTCCACAAAACAAGATATTTTCATATGCTGTTAGCAAAAAAATGAAAGTAATGTGTCTAGACATTAGCAGCTTCTGTATCAGTAAAGGCAGATTTTAACAAAAAGTGAAAGATTTGATAGAAACTTTCCAATTTCATTTTAGCTTTCAGCTGATATTACCACAGAAGGGTAGGCTTAATACCATAAATCACCAAGAGCTGAAGTCCATACTTCATGATGCTCCTTGAGCAATGAACACTAAACAAACTGTCCTCTATGTGTGTGTATGTGTGTGAGTGTGTGAGTGTTTGTGTGTGTGTGTGTGTGTGTGTGTGTGTGTGTGTGCATGACCTGACTGGTGCTGTGGAGCTTCGGAACAACAACTTGACCCAGCATCCCTTCCCATGTGGCCCACCTGCCGTGCGCCGTCAACCGCAGCAGAAAAGTGGTCGCAAACAGCCAAAGACCACAGTGACCAACCCTCATCGGGAATGCTCTGCTTCGCAGGATCGACGCGGAAGGAAACGGGGATAAGGTGGATACGAAGAGAAGGAAAAAAAAAAACTGGCAGAAGACAAAAACAGCTCCTCTAAAAATAAAATTGAATGGAGAATTTGGGCTTATCGCCAGCAGACATCTACTGTGGGATGGTTATCTGGTGTCTTGAGTGGCTTACGTGTCTGTGCCAGCTGCTCGCTGCAGTCGAAATCCAACATCTAGCCTGTGTTTTTGAAGGCGCTGTTTAATACCTTTATTTGGAGGACTTGTTTCATCTTCAAACCAAATTAGAGAGGACAGAGGAGACAAAGTAGCTAGTCAGGCGAACCGTGTATTTCCTGCTGTGCCCTGGAGAACTTGTCAGTTGTTCTAGATAAATGTTCTAGCATACTTACAGGCACAGTCACGCAATTGCACAAACACAGACACACACACACACACACACACACACACACACACACACAAAATCTGTCCGGCATACTATCTGTGCCCCTCCCTTTCTCTCTCTCTCTTTCTCTCTCTCTCTCACTCTCTCTCATGCACACACACACACAGACACACACACACACACACACACATATTCAAACACACTTTCTGCCTTTCTTACCTCTATTAATCTAAATAACATCACAGGCACAGACGCAAGGAGGTAGAAATGCATTTTATACCCTGCTAAATATTTATAAGTCTGCGTCGCTCCTATTTCTTTCCTTGCTTCATCCATGGCTAACTTTAATTGTCGGGGGCCTTGTGCATAGTACACGAGCAGTCGGGGGCCGCTTCCTCGGTAAGTGCTCTGCTCTTGAGGGATCTGAGTCTGACCCATTTGGGCAGATACCAAGAGGACGGGGACAGCGAGGATACTGTCTGGAACCAGAGTGTGGTGGCAAACTTGATCCTGGGTCTTTGCACAGACCAGGAGGGGCTGGTCTAACTAAGGAGTGTGTGTGTGTGTGTGTGTGTGTGTTGTGTGTGTGTGTGTGGTGTGTGTGTGTGTGTGTGTGTGTATGTGTGTGTGTGTGTGTCTGTGTGTGTCTGTGTGTGTGTGTGTTTCTGTGTGTGTGTGTGTGTGTGTGTGTGTGTGTGTGTGTGCGTCTTAAGTAGAAGTGGGTACAGCATTGTGATGCATATCTGGGAGCAAAGGAAAGAAACAGACAGCCCCCCCTGTGCTATTTAAAAAAATGACAGAATAAAAAATATATACGAAAAGCAAAACTTCCAGAAGTAGTAGGAAGCCTTACGTAGGTTGGGGGCCAGAGGTCACGGAGCACGGAACGAGGAGGAGAGAAAGAAAGAGAGCAAGAGCATTCCCCACGGGACGAGAGCAGCCGCGTGTTCGTCTGGCAGTGAGCGAAGAGTCGCAGACTTCAGGGCATTGAAGGGCTCGACTACACCATTCCCCTCTAGTCAGTGCAAACAGTCTCCGAGCCAGAGCAGTGGGTGTGCGGTGAGCACGCGGTGCAGTGGTGTTTGGACAGAGCAAATTGTTTCCAGTGTTCAACTTTGGATTGGTGTTTAACTTTATGTGACTTTTTGTATTTGTCTTTAACTCGATAGGATGAATGTGTGTGCTCCTGAAACTCTTCACTATGCAAAAACTATAGGAGTAAAAATGTTCTGACCAAACTTAAGCAGAGGTCAGATAACTCATGCATAAGCTTGACTATACTTGTGGCAGTTTGAGAATGTGTGTGTATGTTCTGATAAACGGATACTGCAGTGTTGGCTTAATGCTAACTACGCGTGTGTGTGTGTGTGTGTGTGTAGTGAAACTAAGCGTTTGTGTCAGTCTTTGGATGTGTGTTGAGCTATGCTGTGAGAGGGGGTGGAATGTGTGTGTGTGTGTGTGTGTGTGTGCATGTGTGTATGGGGAGGGGGGGAGTGATGTTTCACCGGCGCGGTACCTAGGTTGACGGTGAGCTTGATGCGGCCTGTGTTGAGCTCAAGTCGCAGGGTGTCACCAGAATCACGGGAGGTGGTGGCCATGAGTATCCCATAAGCCCTCTGGGAGCGGAAGCGCAGGGAGACGTCTTCTGCCTCTGTGTGCATCACCACCGGCAGCTGGATCTTCATGAACTTGCTCCCGTCATAACTCAAGATGGTGGCCTCTGTGGAGGGTCAGAGAGAGAGAGAGAGAGAGAGAGAGAGAGAGAGAGAGAGAGAGAGAGAATATGTGAGAACAGGCAGAGGGAGATCTCACATAAAGCACTCTGGGGTCTCAATATTACTTTTTCATATCACTGTATTCCATTCACTCTAGGTTGCATAAAGCCTTTCATAAATATTTCATTGACCGTTTCTCCATCCATGACAGATGACGCTTATTCAAACAGTGATAAAACGGCAAATCGTGGGAAGATCCCAGCCATCCATCTGCATTGGAAATGGCTGCCAGGAGAGAGAAGAGAGGCTGGTTTTGTGTGTGTGTGTGTGTGTGTGTGTGTGTGTGTGTGTGTGTGTGTGTGTGTGTGTGAGAGAGAGAGAGAGAGTGTGCGTTGTTCAGCAAAAGCAACACATACACCATTTCTCTTCAGCATCTGGTATCCCTCCACCACAATTTATTCATGAACTCCCCCACAGTGCCTCTCCTGTGTGCTGGTGAACCCCATAGCACAGTCAGCAGCTGCAATGGCTCAGCCATGATGTAACACTGATTCATTACAAATAAACCAAAAATAATTGATGTTCACTTTGACAGCAATCCTTTTTATTTTTAATGAGTCAGAGTCTGTCTGAATACGACCACACAAGATCCATGATGAGGGTGAAATCGAAACTCAGGTGTTTCAGTATGAAGTCTCTCTGAACTGAGTCAGACTTGTGACCACACACACACACACACACACACGCACACACACACACACATACATACACACCCCAACACTTCCCTCCCAGCCTCAGAGTCCCTTTCCTTGTTCATATGGCATATTTATGCTGCACCCTTGAGCTGTCAACCACCCACATTCCCACAATCCCTCTCTCTGCCTAGGTCCTCTGGATCCTGTGCAAACGCAGGTTACACTGTCAACACTAAGCCCTGGCACAGAAGCATGGGTGTGTGTGTGTGTCTGTGTGTGTGTGTGTGTGTGTGTGTGTGTGTGAGGGGAGGTTCGTGAGTGCTAATAATACAAGCTGAAAGAGTAGTGAACTCCAGTTTCTTGAGCAGAGTCGCAAGGAGGAGACAGATCATTATTCCCTATTGTTTCATTTGATGTGCTCTGACAAAGCCAGGTACAGCTAAAATAGGCAGTCAACAAGAGAATGGGTTCCTTTTTTCACATCTGAAAAGGCGCTGTCTGCGTATTTCATCAAGTCAGTTCTCACACAAACACACAAACACACACACACACAGACACACAACTACACACAACTACACACTCACCCACAAATACAAATACAAATACACACACAACTACACACTCACACACTCACCCACAAATACACACACACACCAACTTTTTTTTTTTTTTTTTGCTTGGCACAGGCTTGAGCTCTCACTAAAGATTAGAGTGGTGTCTTCACATCACAACCCTCTAAAACTTGAAGCTGAAAGGCCTGAACTTGTGAGATGCCACTGATGTGATCATGCACGTCCGTATATAACTATATAAGGCAAATGCTGCATTGGCCATACAGTACACATGCAATATTCAGTCTCTGAGCCAGACACCACTGGCCAATCATTTATACATTTACTTATGGCAATCAATACATTCTAACCTTGGCCTGTCTCAAAACTACACGCATACAGCCTGACGCAGAGCCCCCTTTGGTACCATTTACAAATCGTGTAGCACAAGAAAAAAAAGCTGCTGACATCGATATCGGAAGAGCCAAGTCGAGACCCGAGATCTGAAGATCCATGGGGATTTTCACAAAACCCGTTTCTTGTGAAATATAAGCCTTTCACCTGCATTGTCGGCAGAGGGGACAATCAGAGAGAAATGTGCATGCAGAGGCAGGTTGAGAGACCCTTGAACGAGGCAGACGAGTACGGAGTAATAGCCTCCCTGCCTCTGGAGCGGGCGGAGGAGAAGGGAGGGGTGGGGAGGGGTGGGGTGGGGTGCATGGGATCAGGAGAACATGAGGTGTTTGGGAGCTGACGCTCAGACTCCAGCACCATCACGTCATGCTTAGGGATGGGCAAATGAGCGAGAGAGAGAAAGAGAGAGAGGGAGAGAGAGGGAGAGGGAAAGGCAGGGGAGGGGAGGGGGGATAGGGGGAAAGAGGGGAGGGATAGGGGGACAGAGAGAGAGAGAGAGAGAGAGAGAGTGAGAGCAGGCTCTCCATCCATCCCCCAGAGAGGCCACTTCACTCTCTTCTTTCTATCTCTCTCTCCCTCTCTTACTTCTCCCTCTCTCTCTTGCCTTCTTTTGCTCACTTTCTCTCTCTCAGTCTGGGCATGCCTCAGGTGATAAACGAGCACACACCTGCCGGCTTAGACCAGTAGTGCCTGATGAAGGAGCTCATTTGGAGACAGTCTCCGAAGAAGCCAGCGCAAACAGACCGCAAGTAAACAAAAAAAAAATATATATAAAAAAAAACAGCCCTCCCAAAAGTTTGTTTACACATAAATAATGACAAGCATAGACAACAGCGCAAACAGCACACCTCACTTCTCCACACAGTAGGGAAGATGTCAGTAAAGAAAGTTCATTTCTTCAGCACACACACACCTCAGGCCTACAGTTACTGCGCTATCCTGAGCAGCAGGGAACCAAAATACCTTTTCCCTCTTTTTTCAATGACTTCTCCACAAAGTGGAAGGCGAATCACTTTCAACAACCACAATGCTTAATTGTCATCGGATACCCACTCTACAGATATTTCTCTCTCCCTCTCTCTCTCTCTCTCTCTCTCTCACACACACACATACACACACACACACACACGGGTGGTTGAAGATTAGCAATAGCTGGATGGTGGCAAGGTCTCAGCTCGCCAGTAATTGAACAGGGGTGAAAAAAAGCTGCTGACAGAGGTCTGCGTTTGAGCCGGGCACACGCCTCATATCAGAGAAACCGCGCTTCATTTAGGGGGAGGGAGAGGAGAGACAGATATATATATATATATATATATATATATATATATATTATATATATATAGAGAGAGAGAGAGAGAGAGAGAGAGAGAGAGAAAGAGAGAAAGAGAGAGAGAGAGAGAGAGAGAACTGAGAGATCCAGCACAGATATTAGAAGTGAAGACAGTGAGGCGCCACAGAAGCAGTAGCTTCACAGTCTGTGCCGCCAGCCAGACTCTGGCTCCGGCCTGGGCACAGGCATTAGGACAGACATGGGCATGGGCATGGGTGTGGCATGGGGTACTGTGGCATGGCGTCACTCTGAGCCCACTGGCCCTACCATGATGACTCACACCCGGAGATGTGAATGGTCACCATGGTGACAGACAATTAAGAAGCAGATTTGCAAACTGGGGGAGGAAGACAGAGGGAGTTGGAAAATGAGAAACAAAGAGAGAGAGAGAAAGAGAGAGAGAGAGAGAGAGAGAGAGACAGAGAGAGAGAGAGAGAGAGAGAAGTGCGGGAAGTGTGGCAAATAAGGTAAACATGCTGTTGATATTGTTAGTGTTGTTGTTATTGTTTTGTTTAGTTTAGTTAAACAGATGCATAACATTAAATGACAATTAATTCATCTACCAAAAGCAATTTAAAACAGATGCGGCCCATCAATCATTAGAATTGCTAAGCAGAATTTAAATGAACGAAAAGATAAAACAACACAAGAGACAAGATAACACCGAGGGAAGATCTCAGTCAATGTTTGATTGACTGAGAGACAGAAATGTACACATGTAAAACTAGAAGCTGACAAACTGACCAAAAGTGTATAATAAGAGTGACAACTGACAGCTCCTGAAAATTTCACTTCATATAGCCTAACTACTCTTAGGTGCAACCCTGCAAGAATAAACTGTTGTTATGATGCACAAGTGATCCAGCCTTGGTGGCTCAATGGCTGTTGAAACTCAGTTATTACTTCTGCATGTGTGTGGGTGTGTCAGATCCAAACATGTATCCAGTGTGTGTTTGCATGTGTTGTGTCACCGCCATAAGTGTGTTTGTGTGAAACAGGCTGTGTTCACGTACTATGCTTTTCCCATCTGACGTCACCTCTGTTTCCACATGCCTGTAGATGAGGGTGTGGAGCCTGGGAGTTCTTCACGTGAACCTCATATTAGCTGCACTGCGGTCTGCATTGTTCCTTATCAGGCTAGTTGGTGCTACACACCCATTAAATCATCAACCAAAAATTGCTGGAAAAATCTTTATGACTGCACAGGGGTCATAATAACATCTATAACGATTCACAGTGGAGCTGTTGTGTAGCATGTTAAGCTAGCAAAAACATAGTACGTAAACAATACATACACGGCGGATTACTGCATCTCACCAGTTAAAGCAGAACCCTGACCATGCATGTTTTTTTTTTTTTTTTTTATCTTTGTAAAACAGCATTTGCTGTTAGGCATTGGGATAGTAAACACTACAGCACTTACAAAAGGGAGAATTAGGTATCATTCACACCTATACGCCAGTTCAATGCGAAGAATTCATCTTTGGAATTTGCAACAACACTAAAACTACTTCAGATAAGTCGTCGTGACGTGAAAAAACTTGACATTGCATAGTTCTTAGATTAAGAGCTCATTCTTTCTGACCATTTTAAACATGACCTTGTGTCACCATACTTCCGCCCACATGCTAGCAGGTTTTCTAAGAAAGAGCTGAAAGAATTGAACTGAATTAGAGCAGAAGAGCTTTGTGCTTGACACATATCTCACAGCTCATCAAACCCTTTTAACCCCTTACATATAAGCAGACACCAACCAAAGCATACAGACCAATGTCTACTGTACCATGGAACAGCACACACACACACACACACACACACACACACACACACACACGCATGCATTCACACACGCATGCATGCACACACACACACACACACACACGCATGCATTCACACACGCATGCATGCACACACACACACACACACACACTGGTTTGTGGACACTGTGACACACAAGTGACCAACTTCATGTCTGATTCTTTCTTGTCTTCTTATGTGCCCACAGAGGCAATGCATTGCCCTATGTTTCATCACAGAGGCAGTCACATTCTGAATGAATTCATGAACAACTGCTTATTTTGGTTGCTGTCACACTTTACATCCACCTGTCAAATATGCGGTAAATATGGAGACGTCCACACAAATGGGAAAATACGGAAACTGACATTCAAGTGAATCATAGCCTAATTTGATTTGAGTCCTTGTCAAAAATCCAATTTCCGTTCAAGTTAAATGAGAAACCCACTCTAAATATCTATGCAAACCTTAACATGGAACAGCCAGAGAGCAAGAGCCCCCCTCTCTTTAGCTTTCGAACAAAGAGTACCCTGTCAAAAGAGACAGAAAAGTCTGGATATCACATCTTCACCCTCATCTTGTAAGATCACGAGGGATAGGACTGTTTTTTGTGGCATTTATTTCCCCTTTTGCTGGAAAGAAGCCATACGCAAATGTCTTATATATGCACACAAACAAGTGGAATAAAATAACAAGTGAGGCTTTTCGCAAGTGTGTGTGAGTGTGTGTGTGTGTGTGGTGGGGTGTTGACTGCAAATCCATCTCCATCTCTTGGCAATAAGGCTGGGTGCTAAATGTAAAGCCATCTTCTCACCTGTCAGGGGATGGCAACACCCCATAGTGACGGTCCAAATCTAACTCTCATCCTGCAGAATTACAGTCTCTGTGAGGAGAGACATGCAGGAGCTCGGTGTTCAATATTAGCTTTAAGCTCTGAGGCATCATCATGCATTATTCAGCTTGGCTTGTGCCTTTTTGAATGCAATATATATGATAGATTTCTTTTTCACATATACAGTATCATATATCGTATATAAAAATATATTTATATTTTACACATATACGTGTCAAGGTAAACTAGACACACTGACTGGTCCATGTATATACAGCCTGACAGTTGAGGAAGTATCTGGGGACTTCTTTACTGCTGTGGACCATTGGTATTCTGAGGAAGCATTGTATGGTGTGAACATTCTATTCAGGCTTCAATATCCTTTGGATTGACATATCACGCAGACACAGACAGACACAGACACACACACACACACACACACACACACACTCTCTCTCTCTCTCTCTTCCAAGCCTTACCAATGAAAACAGACTTAGATAAGTTATGAGCAAACTTCTACTCACCTACGCTAACACATTAATATCTGACACTGATATCTCAGACTCACATACTGTTCAATAAGAAAAATAAAAGCAGCACCCTGAGAAATACTGTTGTTGGTGGCACAACGCATGCTCCTCTAAGCTATTTTAGGTGAACAGAGAATCAGAAGAATGACATGCTTATGCAAAGTTTTCAAGGGGAGAGAGAGAGAGAGAGACAGAGAGAGAGAGGTAGAGAGAGAGAGAGAGAGAGAGAGAGATTTTATTTATTTATTTTTTTTTCCTTGATGTACTGATTACCTCTACAACAAACAGCTTTAGCAATACAAATGTTATTTTGTCATGAATAAAGCTCTAATGAACTGAACTGAATTGAACTGAATGGAATTGAGAGAGAGACAGAGAGGGAGAGAAAGAGAAAGAGAGAGAGAGAGGGAGTAGTAGGGAGAGGAAAAGACAGTGGCAGGGAAAAGAGAAAGAGTGTACAAAAGAAGAAAGAAAATAAAGAGAACAGCAAAAGTAGGAAACACTGTTTCCCAGCCAGCACTGCTGGGCTGATAGCTGTCGTTGCATGAGTTGGAGGGCACAGACGTCACTTCTCATTAACACAGACGAGAGCCTTACCCCTCCACCACACCTTCGCCGACATCTGGGTCCACACCTTGGCCTTTTCCCCGAGAACACTCCCATTCCGGCTAATTACCGACAGGGGAAACATGGCGGGGTGGAAGACAGAAAATGAAAAATCTGCTGTGTCTGCTTAATTAAAATATCTTGCAATTATACCAAACGGGGATGCATTACAGCATCATTTAGCCCCCTCTCTCTCTCTCTCTCTCTCTCTCTCCCTATTTCTGTGTTCTCCTCCTCCGACTTCCCCTCTACCATATGCAGTGGCTGCCTTTAGCCACAGGGTGGTACACCAAGCGTGGATAAGTGAGGGGAGGACTAATCCTTCTGACAGCTTCTCAGCCTGCTGGTGCGGACGCTCCATCCTACCAGCAAAGAAGCAATCTGGACACATCAAAACATCTGGCCGCTCGCCAGCGCAGATACGGGACACTGTGGCCCCATTCGCGTGGGTGTGGCACTCGTCTCTCATCTCTCCACCGATGAGGCCATGCATGCTTGAGCATGGGCACACACACACACACACACACACACACAGACTGACAGACAAACACACACACACACAGACATAAACATGGTTCACAGACATGTACCTTAACATCTAATAACCCAAGCATACAAAAATACAAATAAAACAGAAAGAATGATAGAGAGAGAGAGCGGCAGAGAGAGAGAGATCTGTAGATATCTCTTCTTTGCTTGTTTCTGTGTTCTTATAGTTACTGGGATATAATGCATGCCAACTAAATATACAGTATGTATAAAGAGAGAAAGATAAAGAGAGGGAGAGAGAAAGAGAGAGAGAGAGAGAGAGAGAGAGAGAGAGAGAGAATCCACCCACACTAGCCATTTCAGAGACCTTCACAACACTTATGAAAAACTAACAATTTTGGTAATGTCTTCACACCCACACATTTCCATAAGCGTTCCTCCCAAACTTTAGCATGAAAGTCTACAGGAAATTCACCAACTGAGCAATCTGGGGATACGTGTAAGCCGGAGAGCTTCAGTTAAATACGGACTGCTTTTTATTGCTTAGTCTAGCGTAGTCATGTGATGAACATGTCAAATGGTTAATTAAGACATGCTTAGCTCCACTCAGTTGTGAAGTCCTCCCCCTTATAGCATTTATAGGAGTCTGTAATTACATAGTAAGACATTATGGGAAACATAGTCGCACATACTTCCATACAGTAGATAGCTAAATAGTCAGACAGATAGCCAGATAAATAGATAGATAGATAGATAGATAGATAGATAGATAGATAGATAGATAGATAGATAGATAGATAGATAAATCTGAAGTAGCTATCATATGTAAAAGCCTTTGTTTCTGTCCACCGCAGTGCCTTCCTACCCAAACACAGTGGATGCAGTCCTAAGAGAGAGAAAGAATGAGAACCTTTCTAACACATGTCTTGAGCGGTAGCACATATCTTGCTCTCACACACCCGACACAAAGCGCACTTCTCAAAGCGAGTGTAACAACCACTGCAAAGATGTCACTGCAAAAAAAAAAAGGCTTTTCAGCCGTCTAATCGGACTAAGTTCTAATCAAAGAAGCCGTGGTGGGGTCACTCCTCAACCACGCCAGCCATTAAAGTAACAGCTGCAGAGTGGGAGCACTAGTGCCCTGGCCAGGCTCTCTCTGCTTTGCGTCTGAGATACTGCATCAACAAGCAGCATCTCCATGCCACATGCAGATCCTCAAATCCAGACACTAGTGAGGAGAGGAGATGAAAAAGAAGAAGAAGAAAAAAAAGAGGAGATAGAGAGGAGATAGAAAAGAAGGGAAATAAAAGAAAGGAGAGAGAGATTGGTGGAGTTGACGAGAGATGGAAAGAGAGAAAGAGAAGCATGAAGAAGAGAGAGACTGGGGAAAAGGATGACGAAAGAGAGATAGAGAGAACAGAATGAGTAGAGCGAGGAGCGAGGCACACGGCTGCACTGCCGAGGCCAACCGGGACAGCAAGGCAACACAATTACAATAAACAGCAGCATCTGCCGCTCAGCACTTGGGCCCGTTTGGCAAGGAGACACCTCTCAGGCGGAAATCAGCCAAGTGGGAAAAAAAGCTCTGTCTAATTACTCTCTTAGTGACAATACACACACACACACACACCCACACACACAAATACAAATAAACACAAACATACATTCACACAAACGCCCTCTCTCTCTTACACGCACACACACACACACACACGGGTAGGCAAAGACACAAACAATGCAAACAGTTCTGTCTGTGCACACTGCACAGCACTGCACATGTGCATACTTCCACCAGCAACAACAACAACAACACCGAAAACGCAACATAAAAACTTAAACATGGTAAACAGAGGCACAGAGTATACTGCATACACACATTGCAGACATATGCACACACTAAAGCAGACATTTTCATATTACATTTCACAGCACACCAGGGGCAAGAGGGAGTCACATTTCTCTTGAGAGAAGCTGGTGTAATTCCAGCCTTTAATGAACTGAAGCAGGCCATAGCAGACATGCAGCACATCTGACATCCCTCCTGTAATCACCTTTCCATCTCTTCAATGGTAAAAACATTGGGCATCAGAATGAATTGATTTAAGGATGAAACCAAACCAAGTTTTTCTTTTTTTTTTTTTTTTTTTTTTTTACATAAGTCTTTTACAACCTAGGATTTCTCTTTTAGGCTATATAAAGGTTTTATATCGGAACTGATAAAGGTTTCATATCAGAACTAAGGTATGCTTGCATTAAAGTTAAAACATGATTGAATTGAGGAGTTTACCAGTTTAAATAAAAACACATTCATCCCTTTTAATACCTATCTCTACAATTCTCTTTCAATTGAATTTATGCATAGCCACCGTTATTTGCCTTTTCTTCTAAATCAAGAGAGTGATAACAATTGCAATGCAGTTTAAATATTGAACCGTTTGGCTTATTTGGAGCTGAGATAACTTCAAAAACACACGACTGGAAAGTGATTAAAGTGGTGGAGCGGAGGATGAGAAGTTGTGGGAGATGAGAGAGCAAAGAGATGACTTTGATGAGAAACCTCTAAAGCTATTATGATGTCTGACTGCCATGTCCAGCTGCACGAGAGAGGAATAAAAAAATGGTGAAAATTATAACCTCTGCGCAAGTGGAGCTTTTTTTGAACTGCATCAAACATAATATGATCAATCGCAGTACCTCACAGCAACTTCAAACATGTGGGCTCACCGGAAGGACAGGGTTTTTTTTTTTTTATTATTAATTTATTAAAGTAGGTCTAAAACATAGTCCTATTTGTTGACTGGCCATATTACTGATGAGCCTTCCATACGAATCTGGTTTGTATTACAAGCAATGACTCATCAGTTTCCAGTCTTTTTCCCACCATCTTCCCACTTCAGTCTTTTTTCTGAAAATATTCTGTATTTCCCAAAATGACTTGAATGGAATGTATATTTAAGATCCTAAGTCAGTCAGCGAGTGTCTTGAAGTAACAGGAAACAGCTAAAAACACATTCGATGGAAAACAATGCCAAATACCCCGTAACTCAAGATGCAGAACAGTGGCTCAAACATTGCGAGACGGCTCATGAAAAATATACAAATAATATTTTCTTACTGTTAATATAATAAAAAGAAGTAATGAGAAGCTGCTCTAATTTTTTCTATATTTTGAGTTGACTGGTATGCAATAGGAATAAACTCATATCAGGAACCAGAAATCGCCAACACTGGACCCCATGCTTCTAACAACTCTATACATCTAATGCTAAGTACATTATGCAAATAACATCCTACACTGAACAACATTCTTATTACTCAATATGAGTCAGAGATTCTTGAAACAAAAGATTGCAGGTGGTGTCAAGAAGGGAAGAAGCTAAACAAATGACAAGTTAGTGACCCCTAGTTTTATAAGGTCCTTCCTGTTTCATGGCTTTGCGGGAGAGTTATCATATAAATAATATATTTACATTTTCATAGAACATTAATGATTCAATAATTTGCCTAATTTGCATTATGCTGCTAAGTGCACATCTGTTCTAATATTCCATGCTAATCACACACCTACTGAGCTGGCTCTTCAAAGAAGAGTTTAGTCACCTGAGCTCACACACAAACTGTCTGTTCACCCTCAGTCAGTGAGTGTCTTGAGGTGACGTCTTTGCCTAGGACACAGCTAAAAACACATTCGATAGAAAACAAAGCCAAATACCCTGAAACTCAAGATGCAGAGCAGTGGCACAAGCATTGCGAGACGACATTAGTCACCTGAGCTCACACACAACCTGTCTGTTCGCCCCCCACACACACACACACACACGTGAGTTTTCATGGCAGACTGTCTTCTCAGTGCTAACCCTTGTGACAAAGCCTGCAAAAAGCCAGCAGGAAGCCCAACATGTTTTAAGCCCTTATCATCCAAGGCCCCCTTTTTAATGTTTGCCGCATCCACCAAATCCTGTACACTCTCTAAAGTATGGTGGGACACAGCAGGGTCTGTCAACATGCTAGGCCCGAAGATGAAACCATAACATCCCGCATCGACTATCTGCAAGACAGCAAGCAAACATAGCTGCACTGGGAAGGTCTACAGATTTCTTGAATTTTCCCTAAGGTCCACAGTTAAACATAGCCACCTATAGCCACTAGTAAAAGACCATGTTAATGCTTAAAGTCATATTTGGAAGGTTTCATTCTCAGCAACATTTTGATTGGATTTTAAGGATTACCTAACTCAGTTTTGTCTGAGTATATGTTTGTCTTTGAATTTAAAGCTAGAAATAAATGAATAAACATATATGAAACACAAAGGATAGAATGGCAATCATAACACAGGGTTGTTGCAGTGAAATAAAATAATCACTGAGGGTTGCTATTTATACTGCTGATCTGAGATTTATACTAAGATCCCTTTGCCAACACCAGGCTCCACCACACCTCACTTTCAGTTGATAGACTCAAGAGTGAAAACTGTTTTGATTATGCACAGTGTGTCATTAGCTACACACACACACACACACACACACACACACACACACACACACACACACACACACACACACACACACACACAGACACACACACAGAACCAATTTCCATCTGACATTTTTAATGCATGCATTGAACACCTAACCTGACCGTGCTTATACAGGTACACTCACCTCTCTCACAGGAGCGACCCAGGTATCCAGTCCCGGAACAGTCGCACACATAGCGGTTCCAGCCTTCGCGGCACATCCCGTTGTTCTGGCATGGGTTGCTCAGGCACAGCTTAGGGGCCTCCTTGGAACACGAAGGCTTGACTCCGGTGGCCTTCTGCGTTTCGGCGATGCGGCGGACGTCCTTGCTCTGGCCATCCACAAAGAGATCGCGGATGCAGCCCACATAGCCGTAGTTGAGCAATGCGGTCCACACCTCCGTGGGGAAGACCATGCCCATCTTGTTCTCGGGGAGGCCACCCAGGTACAGGTTGTCGTCCAGGTCCAGGATCTCACTCTCCCCTGACGCAGTATACGCAGTCCGGATGGTATTGATGGAGATGGTGCCTGTGTAGAGCAAAAGAGAGATAGAAGAGAGAGAGAAAGAAAGAGAAAGAAAGAGAGAGAGAGAGAGAGGAGGGTGGGGGAATAGCCCCAAGAGGTAGAAATGTTAGCACAACTAAGTATGGGAACAACAGGAAGGCTGGGTTGGTCATGATAATCAAATAAATCCTACAAAACATGCCACTTGACCAAGAGTGTAGCAAGGGCTTACAAGATTTATTCACAAACCTTTAAAAATCACATCTGTCAATAAACATCAGAGAAATCACTCACATTGGAGTTGACCATCAATAGCAACCCCTTTGTGGACAATTATGAACTCCTTTTACAATGCTATTTTTAAGAAAATAGCAGCTTCCTATTCCCTGTAGAGGAAGGAAGGAGAGTAATTTTCTCTCTCTTGCCCTGTAATGGTAAATCTTTCTTTATCAGTGGCACCGGGCTCATAAAACAGAAGGGAAAAGGAAAAAAGACTAATGGGTGCTCCCTCTATCATTTCAGCTGAGCCATCGCACCGGCCCATCACAGACGTCTTTTAGGACGTGATTAACGAACTACAAGTTGCTTCCTTTTTCCCTCCTCAGCCTCTCTCTCTCTTTTTCTCTCATTCTCTCTCGTTCTCTCTCTCTCACTCAGCCACACACACGCACACAAACATCTCACCATTACTGCCCCTCCCACACACACACACACACACACACACAAAGGTAGACACACACACACACACAGATAGAAACACACACACACACACACCTCACCATTACTGCCCCCCCCCCCCCACACACACACACAGATAGACACACACATACACACACACACTCAGTATCACACACCACACTCACTACCTCTTCTTCTTGTCTCCCCATCTCTCTCTCTCTCTCTCTCTCTCTCTCACACACACACACATACACACCTCGCCCATCTCCCCTGCTCGCATAAACTGGTGACGTTGAGTTTGTGTGTTTGGCCCGTGTGATTTATTGCTTTCATTCAGGTTTAATTCTCAATCCGGTGCCCTGTAAACAACATGGACATGACCGGACTGTAAAAAAGGCAGGGGAGATGGTGGGCAGGCGGGAGTGGGGGGGTGGGGGAAGTGCTGTGTGTGCGCTGGACCATGTCCAGGTGATTCATTTGGGGTATGGATCCCTCTCGCTCTCTGCACTGGCGCCCATTGTGGATCTCTAATTAATGGCTGCAGCTGGACTGACCACTGACCAAGGAGTGGAGATCTATACCATAAGGCTCGGAGGACCATTCAGACCACTGTCACACTTTCACAGACCCGCTGTGGTGTGATGAGACAGAGAGAAAAAGTGTGTGTGTGTGTGTGTGTGCATGTGAGTGAGTGAGTGTGAGAGAGAGTGAGAAAGAGAGAGAGAGAGAGAGTATGTGTGGATGAGAGAGAGAGAATGTGTGTGTGTGTGTGTGTGTGTGTGGTGTGTGTGTGTGTGTGTGGTGTGTGTGTGTGTGTGTGTGGTGTGTGTGTGTGTGTGATAGAGAGTGAGCGAGAAGGCAAAGATGGGGGAGCTGGGGAGGAGAGCCAACACAGGAATACAAATGTGCTCTCTCAAAGTGACAGAGACAAGACAGCGAAGTCAACAAACAGTGATGGGTGATGGGGACCTCCAGGCTAAGGGGCTACGACTGTGACGGCTGAGACCCATGGTGGCCCCGCTTTGGATCACAGTGCCATAAGCCTCTCCCATTCTGACAATTCAGAAGGCAAAGAGAATAACAGTGTCAAATTGCATTTGACTTCCGAGTAGGAAATTAACTTCCTCATTTTTTCCCTTTTTACCATAATGTCAGATACTTCTAACGGCTTGCTTGCATGATAAAGAATTCTACAGGCTACGAGCGGCAGATTTTTAAAAGGAATCCTTTCCTCTAGATCAGACTGAGCTCAGCTTAGCTAGCTATTGCTGTTACCTGTGTTTCAACAAAGAGCAATTAGCTTAGTGGGGCTTTTACCGTACATCTGAAGGAGTAGGTGCTGTGCCTGCAGCTTGATTCAGCTCAAAATAGTTACTACGGTGCCGTCACGGTCAGAGTTGAACATAGTTGAACTTTGACCACAGTGTGCACAGCAGCGAGCGGGACAGTGTAATGTTGCTTTGCTCAGCACATTGGTGCCATTGCCATTCTCTCACTCTCTCTCTCTCTCTCTCTCTCTCTCACACACACACACACCTTTTCTCTCTGTCTTATCACACCATAACAAGTCTATTGATGACAATGGGTTTCAGAGCACAGCAGTGCCACTGTCCTGTCCTGTGTGTAGGAAACATAACACTGTGGTCTGTTCAGGTTTAGATAGCATAATGATAGCATATTATCATAAGGTGATAGTAGGATATTGAATGTGTTTTTTTTTGCTTTGGGGAAGTGTTCAGTGCTTTCAGAAGCACTGAAGTTCTCCTGTTAACTACAGGTTAAGATATAAAACATGAACGTGGCTTTCCTCTGTGTCTAAATTGTCCTTTTGACACCTGCTGACAGGTAGCCGTGGACTGAGGCACTGTGGTATGGTGATTAACCTCACCCCCAAAAAACACACTCAGGCAATTTTCTGCAGGTCGTGTCTCCACACATCTGTTCCAGCACCTCCTCAGGACACTAGCAAGCACTCCCCCCCCCCCCCCCCCCCCCCCGCCCAACCCCAGCTGCTCTGCCCTGCAACCCTCTGCCATCGTTCACAGCTGCCTGGGTTTGTCCAGCGCAGGGCCACTTGGCACAAACCGCCGGCCGCTTTGGCCAAACATCTCCCCTCAGGTTAGCACTAACGAGCACACTCCATCAAACTCATTAGCAGGGAAGAGTTCACCCTGCGCTAGCCACAATGAGTTGCACCACATTAAACTACAGGGGAGTGGGAGTGGGGAGGGGGGGGATTTATACTCCCCAATCCACCCACCATCTCATGCCCCAACATCAAATTTAAGCAGTGGGATAAAACACTGCTTTGTAATGGAAGCGCGTGAAGTCGGCAGGATGTAAAAAGGGAGACTTGAAAAGAAATGGACCACATTAGGTCTTTTGGGACGCAAGCAATTCTTTGGGCACTTCAGCGGCAATAAAAAAAAAAGAAAGGAGAGACAAAAAGCAAGAAAACAGGGTGAAAAAGAGAGGGAGAGGCCAGGAATCTTCGCTGCCATGAACACAGGGAGGCTCAGATATTTTTTAGCTAAAAAAAGAGTTTGATATCAAATTGAGTAGCTTTTAGCAAAATGTTTACAGGGGGATTGATTTCTGCATCACTGTGCTCTCAAGTGGGCTAAATTCATGATCTGCCATCAAGATAAATTATGAATAAGCAACAGCATGAGGAAAAAAAAAAAAAAAAAAACATTCACATTAAGGAGCTCTCTGAGGCTATGGAAGGATGAGTTTGCACTCTTTTCTGCAGAAAAAAAAAGCTGTCAGGAAGACAGTGCAAGATGGCGGATTCCTTCTCATAAATATTTTGCTGAGAAGATGGGAGCTCTGCGGGAGGATGAACAGGACCTTATGGCAGCACTGCTCGTGAACGTGCATTTCACTGCAATGCTGGAGCACTGTGGAGAGATGGCCTGTTGGATGTGCGGCGCGGCTGACTAAATTGATGTAAGTGGAAGATAAGAGGGACATGTCAGACTCTTTCAAGACTTTTCCTCTAGTACCTCAGTCCTGTCACTGCTCGAAAAGTAAAAAGTATGTAAACAAAGTCGAGTTAGGTTTAAGTCACGGAGCACTACATCGTTCCCTAGGGGTTTGACTGCCATGCAGACACACGGATGACATGAAGAATGGAACAAATTGATTCACCTAAAGCTTTGGGAAAAAAAGTATTTATAGACGATAAAGGGTTAGGAGAGAGTGTCTTGGCAAAGAGTAACATCGTCATAAAAAGCACAATGGAGTAAGCCAGGAAGGTGTGCTTGAGTATGTGTCAGACAAAGCGGATATTGTTTAGGGGAAAGTGGGAGGAAAAAAAGACTAAGCAGAGTTTCCAGTGGGAAGTTAAGAGGATGAGGTGAAATGGGAAAAAAGATGACAAGAAAAAAGACAGAAGAGGAACGAAAAGCGATCATTCCATGGGTAGATGGGTAGCTGATGTTGCACCTATATCTCTGTGGCACAGACCGAATTTTTCCGATCTGGCTGTGATGTCTACATCAGTCTCGCTCTGCTTAGCATCTCAGCTAGCGGCGCTCCAGCGCTTCCTGCAACATATGTAAGGAGGGATTACTGAAATCCAGTTAAGTTGATACGGCCAAAGCACCAAAAGGGACTGACTGGGGCTTGAGTGGATGGGCTTGGTGCATGACTTTGCTGGGGTTGGTTGGTTGAGGGGAGCAGTGGGGGATGCTTGTCTTTCACACGCCCCCTCTGTCTCCCTGCCAAAAACACAGGCAGCGACAGGGATCCCATTCTCTCTGGTCGCTGACCAAGGGGAGCTCAGTGAGAGGCTTTCATCACAGAGGAGAGTGGTGTTCTTTAGTGGGAAAACACGCTTAATGCAGTGTGGCTGAAAGCACAATGGCTGAAGCCGTCACCGCTTTCACGCCCGCTTTTGTGCCCCCGAAGAAGACGGGTGGGAGGTTTTGGCAGGAAGAAGCTGTGCATTTCAGGGAACTTGGCACGTCACCCCTTTTTTAATTTTCGTTTCGTTTAGCTTCTCCTTAGTGTGACTGTCCTGGATTTTTTTCACATTCCATATTTCTTTCTACAGCCGCTACATAACTTTTTTTTTTTTTTTTTATGCCAGGGTCTGTCTGATGCAACAGAAGCGTGTGAGCACTGGGTACCTACACATTCTGCTACGGACTCCCAATTCATTACCATCTCTATTTTCCCCCTAAATCAGTCATGAGGGAGTGTCCAATGGGATAGTGTATTGAAGGTAATTATCATGGGCTGCTTTTCTTGCGCTCTGTCTGGGATGACGTGTGGCATGCGTATTAATAAAACATCTGAGGCCTAGATGAAAAGGCCCTGTGTGCCATATGCTTTGTGACTCACACACTTCTGGGATGGCATGTTGATTACTGTGAGTACTGCCACTGTGTGTGTGAGAGAGAGTGAGGGTGTCTGTGTGCGTACATCTCTGTGTGTGTAGGTACATGAAACATGTAGGGACCAAAAAAGGAGCCTTTATGTCACTTCTGTGTGTGTGTGTGTGTGTGTGTCCATACGCAGCCTTTCATTATTAATGAAAAGGCGAAAAGGCCTCAGGGTAAACAGCGAACATTTTGTCACCCTTCACAAACTAACTCTACAACCTAGAGACAGGCATGGCAATGGGAGGCTACACATGCATTACACTTAACATTAGACTCTAAATGAGACATCAGTTGGATGACATTTACAATAATCCGACATGTGTGGAGATTGAACAAACCAATAAAGAAACAGAAAATAGTCCATAGTAGTAAAGTATTTTGATGCAGATATGGTCATCTAAGCGCACATTTGAATTCAATATGTCTCTGCAGTCAGCCTTTTGAGAGCACATATGGGTTTAAAAATACAAAAGGCAAACTGGGGCAGGCCTGTGTTTCATGCATAAATATGTGCATCTGGGACACTGTGGAATCCTGCGAGAAAAAGCTTTTGGTCACGTAAGCAAACCGAATTTGGGCCAAGCAGGAATTCCAACGTTCATCAGTGTCCTGCCCAAATGTAGAGCCACACTGTACACTGTTTCCTAAAAAAACACAACCTGTTTATTCTCTGGTTGTGCCAATAGTCCTTTTTGACTAATCACTGGACACATGAACACCCCAGTCATATTTCTGCTTACTGAGTTGCATTTGTTATGCAGTTAAGTTGTTCTGTGAAGCTCTGTCAACTGCTAAACAAGGTCTCAAAAGATTGTGCACTGTAACTTTTTTACCTGTACTTCAGCAGATTAAAAATGAGGGATGGGCCAGTGCCTGTGTGTCTGGGCCTCCTTTTTTTGAGGGGGGGGGGGGTCGAGGTAAACCTCCTCTTAAAAGACTTTTACTGAAGGTTTCATCACTGTGTTCCTAAATGTTTAATACAGCACTCCGGTAAGAGGAGGCCAGATATAACTGCTGCTTTGTGTTGGCAGATGACGTGACATCTCTTAACACACTGAGCACGGCACATATGCCTTGTGCACCTAGATTTTGTAATATGAAAAGAATACAGAGAGATAGGTGTACATATATATATAGAGAGGGAGAGAGAGAGAGTGAGAGAGAAAGAACGATTTCATTAGGGTCCAGCCCAGCTAGTGCGCCGCTCGGCAGCCGCGCTGAGCTGAGCCTTTCGAGATCCCTGGTTGCGGTTGTCATGGCAACACAAGCGGAGCTTAGCTGATGCAGGAGGAGCGAGGCTGGAAGAATGCAAAAAAGGAGGTGTGTGGGGGGTGGTTGGGAGGGGAAGGGGGAAGGGGGGGGGCTGAGATATGGACTCAGATAGCAGGACCGAAGAGAGAGAAACAAGAGAGATTCCAGCAGTCGATAACGGGCACGTAAATAGTGTGAAGATTGGGAAGTCCTTATCGCCTGATAAAAGTGATAGATGCAGCACGGGCGACAATAGACGTCACTCCCCCCTCAATTATATTTCAAATACCGAAATATCCCTTTTATCAAGCAGACATCAGGGCAGTATCACCTCCGTGACGTAGGAGGGCAAACACTCATCACTAGTCCTCAAATGCTTCAACTCTACAGCTGCCACCTATGTGCAGTGCATACATTTCATTAACCATATTACAAGACATAGCCATGGTGGCAAAGCACAGCAGTGCCTCACGAATGCATTCAACACATCAGTCTGCCCATATGTGTCCCTGGTGTATGATGGGTGTGTGGGGGTGGGGGGTGGATGGATGGATGGACGGATGGATGGAGTGGTGTGATGATTCAGGGGACAGCTAGTCACAGTGGCAGGGACCAGTCTGTTCTCTGTGCCAAGCAGAGGGGTGCGACTCAGCGGCTGGGGGGCACAGCTGTGGCAGTGTCAGGCATGAGCCACGGCAGACTGCGCTGTTGGGCTGCTCCTCACGAGTGAGAGATCTGACCTCGGGCTCGCTGGCGCATAGCAGAGAGGAGATGAAGAGAGAGAGAGAGAGAGAGAGAGAGAGAGAGAGAGAAAGAGAGAGACAGAGACACAGAGAGAGAGAGAAATAGCCTGAGAGTTGGAGAGTGAGCCAAAGCCAAGGGTGTGCGCAGAGACTCAGAGGGATAGTTTAGCATTGTAAGTGAATTCCACTGATTCAAAATGACTGGGAACATTATACATACACTGTCTGGTACGTGTGGCTTTGTTATCAAACATCAACACAGAACCGTTTTGACATGGTTGATGCATGACTTATGGCTACAAACATTAGTATGATGACGGCTTAAAGCACGAGTTACATGCATTGCATTACACTACATTAATTCAGCAAGCTTTTGAGAAGCTTCTGGAACAGCAGAATAATGGGTGTAGTTTTTTTTTTTTTTTTCCTTCTGTTTGAGTGACCGCTGTTTGAGCGGCATGCTACTCACCCCCAGTTAGCACCCCCAGTGCATGGTTGAAGGGGTAATGAAACAGTTAATGTAATTTCCAGCCCTGGAGATGGACTGGAAAACATGGTTGGGAGGGTGTATCTAATTTGTGCCGTGACATTGGGAGGCCTTGGCTGCGAGCACACGCTAACAAATTGCTGCTTAGATAAGCAAACCAGCGGGGGAGCCAAGTGTGTGTGAGAGACCAGGGGCCTGGAGGACACACAGCAGGAGAAGGAGGTCGAGATACCCGGACGGAGAGAGTGCGCACCATGCTAGCCTGGAGGAGGTAATAACTAGCAGAGGCAAAGCTGAGGGGGGATAAAATCCACCTAAGGGATCCCTAGCTTATTTCGGCTAAATGTTCTGAGGGAGGGTCCAACAAGTTCTGCATTCACATGAGAAGGAGATATTAAGGACTTTGATTCTGGAGTGATTCTGCGAGCAATTCGGCGAAAATGACTTTTCCACTGAACGAAAACACTCAACTCGGCAACCATTTCCATGCATTATCATGATATGTGATGTCTCAAACACACCTCAATAACAGAGCTACATAATATAATAAGGCACGTAGTTTGGCTCATAAGTACAGAATTCCAATTACATTAGGTTTTATCAGGAGAGAACACAGAAGAGTTAATGAACTCATTTTAGACCTCACCTACCTAACATTTTGCATTATTGTTTAGCACATGTTCTACAGTAGGCTATGTGTTATTCCTGGAACTATTCCTGGAACAAAGATACTGCAAAAAAAAAAAAAAGACATCATAAAACTTCACCAAAAGCAATAAAAGGCAATGGAAAAGTACCTGATCTCCCATCCCGTTGGAAATCCACATGATACCACTCCCCATCGTTGACCTTTTTGTTGACAGCACGTGTCTTTGTGGTGCCTGAGCCCATGTCCAGGAGCAGGTAGAGGTGGCCCTCCAGCATCTCGATGGCAAAGAAATCCACCCTGAGCGACTGTGGGCTTTTGGCCCCTTTAATCTGCTGTTTGGGCTTGCCGTGGCTGAAGAGAAGCAGCCCATTTGGTTCAGTGGTGCGGAAGTCGAACGAGATAGAGCCTGTCTTCTTGGCATTCCACTTGTCTAGCGTTATAAAGGACTCGGGAGTTTCAAAGGTGATGGGGTCCAGGGTCGCCACGTTTTCACACTTGAAGGCCACCACACCATGGATTTTCATCTTTGGGTCCCCTTGCTTAGCCAGCCTGGAGAGCTCCAGTCGCACATCGTTGTTTTTGTACACAACCTGACATGGCACAGAAGTTGTTGTTTAGCACTCAGACACAAGTGAATAGGTGAGATGTTCACACATGCAAATCCATGCTTTTGTGAGAATAATCTGTCAGGGAAAATCATGTTTGCTGAATACTTCAACATATGGAGACAGTCAAAAATTATTTTTCGACAGGATTTCTCTTTCACTCTCAAGAATTTAGCAGTGCATGGCCAATTCATTTCTTTCCAGTATTGGATCCATGTACCACAGGGTTACCTCGCAATGCCAAACGAGCTGTCAGACAGTGACTAAAATCGATTCTTCTGGAGAGCTTATTGGCCATGCATTTTTTAGACTAACTGAGTGACATGAATGCTGGTCTGCTTTGCTCAGGTGTCTCTTCTCATGGAAGCCCGTGGCTATCCCCCTTCCAACCTGGCATCTCCTCACTATACCCTGCCAACAACCAGCCTGCCTCTCAAAGAGATACTGCCATGTGTCTTCCTTACTGCAGACATTGGGAGACATTTTAGTGGGCAAAAAGAGCTGACATGAGTTCCAGCTTGCAAGGAGGAGGATATGGGTCAATGCAGAGCAGCACGCATATACATCAGGACTCATGTGGTTGGTGATTCAAATATGCATCCAAAAAGGATTCTGTCTAATGCGCCAGAAAAGACATGCATTAGTAAACCACTTGACCCAAAAAACGGGAGTGCTTGAAGAAATAAATAAGATTCATGTTTTATTTACATGTTAAAATGGAGTGAGTCATCAGGGTGGTAAAAGCAGAATCTGAAGAACACATCTGCATTAGATCAGGTAAAATGTCAAGCTAAAAAAGCACCAGTCTCGCCACAGGGACTGACTTTGTGCCATCCTGACAGACTCTAACTTTGCCTTGGCCCAGAACTACTGCAGCTACAGTACTGTGCACGTGACAGGCCTCTGTCAGCCTCATGTTGCACTATATGTGGCACACACACACACACACACACACACTCATAGGCAAACACATTTACCAACAGGCACACTGGCATACGCATATTGACAGATGCACCCCACACACATGCCTATCTGTACACCTGGGTCCTTGCACATCACCATCTATAAGTCAAAGACTCCACACTGCAGACGTTATCAGTCTCAAGGCTGCTGGAGAACACCTCTGTGGGTGTGAACATCCTGACGCAACATGCCCTGACAAATCCTCATCAACGAAGACACACACACACACACAGAATCACACACACAGACAAACAAAAGAGAGCGAAACAGAGGGTGGAGACTTCTCTAGAATAAAGCAAGGCTTTCCTGTCTTCCATACTAAATACTAAAAAGGCTTTAGGTTAGACCATCTGTCTGTGGTGGTGATTAGAGAAGGCCTGAGCCTGTGCAGCTGGCCCATATCGCATGTGTGCATGGTACAATCTGGGACCCAGTGGGATCCCCTAATTGACATGAACATTCCTGAAGAACAGATGACCATCTCTTCCTCAACGTCTCTAGCCTGGCCATGCCTTCCTACGCACTTCCGCTCGATTATCATCTTCCTACAGTGCTAGTCTAGATTTGATCCCATTGTGGCTCGTTGTCTCAGGAGGCATTTTTACCGGATCCAATCAGCAAACAGAGGGAGGCCTCATTTATGCAGAGCTAGAATGCTATCAGTTAAGGCAGGCTATCAGTCAAGGGCTGATCTAATCTTTTTAAACATAAACACCTCTAGCAACAAGGGAATGGCTAGACAGTTTGTTACCCCCCCCCCCCCCCCCAAAAAAAAGTCCCCATCTTGACAATGCACATACAGTTACAAGATCCAAATAAAACAGGGATAAAAACGCATTATGGCACTTTGGAAAAAAAAATAACGCCACACAACAACACTACACCTCCTGAATAGAGAGGCAGCTAGTGTGATAGCGCACGGTTATTGTTCAGAGGACAAAAGCGCAGGCCGCAGAGCAGAGTAGGTACAGCGCTGGGACACAGGAGTGTTATTATGAGGAATACAAATGGGGGTATTCATGATGAGTGAATGAGAGCCCCTGACCTCGGGTTGCTGGACGGCGATAAGAGGCAATCCAAACAACTTCACACCGTGGCCCCGATGATTGGCACGCTTCGGGAGGCACGCAGCGTGTTTTTTTTTTTTTTTTTTTTTTTATTGATCCCAGCGGTGCCTCCATGACTGAAGGCTGCACAATGGTGTCAAGACAAAAGGCACTCTGGCGGTGTTAAGCTAATCGCAGCAAAACACGAGTGACGAGACGTCGGCGGGCTTTTGATGTTATAACAATTACGGCTTATTAAAAATTGATGATGTGCTTTTTGGTAACATATGGTGGATTGTCTGGGCCTGGATGAATATCCCCTTCTCTGCAAAATACTCCACTCTTTTCTTTTTGGGAGGTTGAATAATGTGAGAAGCAGAGCTGTCAGTAATCCACTTTGGCAGGCTTTGTAAACTGAAAACTGAATTAGGCACTCTTGGTGGACTCCCAACCATCCCCGCAAGACCTCACAGACTGCCGAGAGAGCATTATTCTTACCTCCCTATACTGTCCTCACAGGTTTATGGCTTATTTTCATTGACAAAGACAGCACTGCGGCCCTGATGATGCTGCATTAGTGTTCATTATTGGGCTATTCCCGTAATTAACTAATCAACATTGTTTTCTGTGAAAGCCCTTCACCTTAATGTAAACTGAAATATCGACTTATACAACCATGGGGGGTGGGGGGTAGGGGGGCGGGGAGGAGCTTCAGCTGCTTTTAGATTTGCACTTAAAATGCATTCTGAGAGCAAATGCATGTCATTTTTATAGCTGTTTTATATGTAACCCAGATACACATCCGTTCCATGATAGTGATGCAATAATCCTTGTTAGAATGTGAGATGCTTCCGAGGGAGGACTGCAATGATCATGGCCCCCTTTTTGTCTGAAATAAGATGCACTAGTTCTCTGGGTTCTAGTAATTCTCCTGTCTCCCCATTCCTGAGCCGAGAGGAGTCACCAGACGATGGCAGAGATGGCAACTTTAAGAAAGAATCCGTGTCCTTTCCACACCAGACAAAATGGGTCAAAAACAAGGGAAATACGAGCATCACCCCGCCCCCTATTGCTGTTCTCTCAACTGCAAAAGGGTTTGCATCCACCTGAAAACAGGGACATGTCCCCTGGGACCATATTAGCATTAGGCGTGAATCTGTGGATCAGGAAGCCATTCTCACCCAGCAATAATATGGAGGGGGGAAGGGTTATGAAAGACACCAGCACACAAACACAGCAGCCGCAGCACGTCACAATTAGATGCGCTAGTAATAATTACTGTTTGTGCTTGATGGACTGGAAATAGACTTATGAAGCCACAGGCACTAAACACACAACCAAGAGAGTGCTTGGGAGTAGCTTTGCATTACAATCCTCGCTTATCCCGTCTCCTTCCGGCTGATTACTGGGAGGAAACAAGAATGATGGTGACCAGCACCTCTGTAGTCCCTTGTACACACAATGTTGAAAATAAAATCCTTAACACACTAGGAAAAAAACAACAGCTAAATATGAATCTGCCAAGTCATAGACATCTTATCAAGTCCCAGACGTTGCATCTTATTTTTAGATGGGGGATGAGAGGCAGAAGAGAGGGCATCCAGTGTGCAGGAAGGTTGTAGTCAGTGGGGCTGAAGGCACAACAGACACTGCCAATAAAAGACCATCAATGCAGAAAAAGAGTAGCGGTGATAGTGGGATGTGGGTGAGGGGTGGGCAAATTTGAGAGCCCAGGGAGATTGGCTGGAGCCACAGCTGTGGCTGGGGTCTCTCTCTCTCTCTCTCTCTCTCTCTCTCCCTATCTATCCTATCTATCTCTCTCTCTCTCTCTCTCTCTCTCTGTCTCTCTCTATTTCCCTCCAGCCAGAGGAGCCCAATGCCATGCTCATTCGTCTTCAACCCCTGGGTCTCTGACATCAGGGCCATTACAGCTGTGGTGTTTTATCATCAAAGCAAAGGGGGAAAGCAGGGCACATGGGACCTGGGAGTTTGCAGACATGTGCTGAAACACAATACAGGCACAGCACAGCACAGCACAACAGAGCACAGCTTGGCTCAACTGTGGCCACAGGAACATACACTCAATCAGCAGGGCCAGGGGCCCGGCCCCTTGCCTGATCATAACTCATGTCATGAAGACTGAGGTCTGCTGCATACTGAGCAGTGCTGAGCTGGGCTGAGCGGAGTAGAGTTGAGCTTTGGCGGAGCCAACCAATGCTAGGCCTCAAGCAAAGGTGAGCAGGAGTGCATAGTTCACCATAGACCTCACCACTGGAGAGGGAACTATGTTCACAGGTCATCAATGAGCAAGGCAAAGCAATGAGCAGACACCACCTCACTGAAGCTTGGCTGCTGCAGCTGAGCTGGACATTCTTAACCGCGCACGCACATTTGCCTCCATGCACATCTGAATTTGTAGGCAAGCAATGTAAGGCTCTCAAGACTCTGTATCTGTATCTCTGTTTTAAATGCCCAAACCATGAAGGCCTGTATAATAATAAGGTTCTTTAGAATGACCATTCATTGAACAGCAAAGGACCAAGCGATCTGAACAGCAGAATGAGAAGCTTAGCCTTGGAGAGCAGAGACCGCAAAGGCTGATAGCCATATCCAGAGTGTAGGCTCTCACTCCCTAGATGCTCTGCAGAAGGCCAGTGGGCCCACTCACCCTCACTAACAAGCAGACTCCTAGCAAACTGACGGAACACAATAGGCACACTGTGAACTCATTAACAAGAAGCTGCCTTTATAACATTTTGCTCAAGTTTGAGGAGAACACATTCATTTGTGCTGGAGGTAATACAGAATGTAAGACACCAGAGCAAAAGAGGAAAAGGGATTTTGTTTTGCTCCTCCTAGGGAAGGAGAGAAAGATGGAAGCTATATGAATTTGGAGATTCAAAGATAAAAGAACGGAGATGTATATAGGTCATTCTTCAAAGACTTTTACTTTACAGGGAGGCCAAATTCCTCTCAGGTGACTACTGATGTGTAGGACCTTTTTTCCCAGTCAGAAATCCCATTAAGTGTCCTGATGTAAATTTAATATTAGGTGCTTTAAAATATAATATTGTGCGCAAAAGAGACAAAGTGAGAGAGAGAGAGAGAGAAAGAGAGAAAAGAGTGAAAGAGAGTGCGAGAGAGAGCGAGCGAGAGAGAGAAAGAGAGAATGAAGATGAAGCCCAGACCATGATTGCAGTTCAGTAGATTTTTTCTGACACTCGCCGCTTAGACTTGCCTGAGCTTCCCTCACAGTGCCTGGTGCTGATGACCTGACTCCTATGCTGAAATACACTGCTTTGTCTACTTCAAAAACAGCTCTCTTTCCATCTCCCTCTCCCTTTGACCCTGATGGGGTCACTGTCTATTCCATGTCTGTTTCTCGCCTCATTTGGCACACATTTTATGACATTGCCATTAACACAAAGTAATGAGCCCCAAATGTTGTCAGTGCTTAAAAACATTTGTTATGACATTCATTGCTGTTTTTGCACCAGAATACAGATGTTGCTGAGCAGGGGGCTCTGGGGTTTCAGCAATTACAGTTTGTTTCAATCTATCCATTCAGCATTAATATGAGTCAACATGCATGACACATGCTCACTAGCATAGGCTAGTCAGCTATTGGTACACTGTCGATAATAAGCAGGGTAAAGTGCCTCTTACCCATGGAAGCACGGGGATACATTCTATGAACCTTTTCTTGAAGCAGAAATAATGAGCCATTTATGTTGATGGTGGAAGCAGGATAAGGCATTTGAGTGATGGAATTTTACTGGATTTTAAGATGTATTCAGCAAACAGAGTGTTCCCCTGAAGTAAGAAAATGTGCATGATGTTGATGTCAGTTTCTTTGTACTATGTGAATCGGTGCAAGTGGAGCCGCGCTCTCCAGAGGCACACCCCAAACCAGACACAAGTTGTTTACCTCCTTCAGGCAACCCATAAAGTTGTTGCTAACAGGCGATCCGGGCAGGTCGGCTGTGCTAGGACTGCCCCCAACATAGAAAAAGTCATCGGAGCCTAGCATGGTGTAGTCCTCTTGCGTATATCCAGTGGTGGTCAGTATTCCATCCACGGATATTGTGACCTAAACAACAAAGCACAGGGAAAGGACACGCTATACTCCAGTAGGCTACTCAGTGCAGTCCGGCTTTCTGATTATGCCCCCTTGGTGCCTGAGGCCTGCTTCCTAGCTATCTTATATCAGGTTTATAATTTTGGTCTAAAACCCATTTTCATGTCTGTTACTTAGTGATTTGTTGTTTTTGTTGTTGTTGTTGTTTTTTCAATTTATTGTTTTTTGAATTATTTTGTCCAGTTTGGCATTACTGTGGACTGCAAGCCCATATTGGGAACCTAATTATTGTTGTTAAGTAGATTGCCCAGTGTTAGTATTTGCCCTGCTGCGATTAAAAAAAATAAATTTAGCAGACACAAAAATGGTGTTAGTAAAATGTTTTCTCGGTTAGTTATGCTAGGGGTTTGTCATTAGTAAGTTTAGCTAGTTAGCTCTCTACAAAAGAAATGAAAAGAAACGCATGCAGTTGGGTTAGAGTAAAAGCACAAGCATTTTGAAGCACAAACACACTTTGCATTTGGTTAATCATTTGTTTTCAGGTATGCTGAAGACGACATGCAATTCTCTTCCTATTTTTTTCTTTTTGGTGCATGGACACAAAAAGAAAAAAATGATCAAAGAGTTTGTTAGTTGAAGGAAAAATAAACGCATTTTCCACATGGTGTCAGAGACAAGCAGCAACACATGACTTGAGCCAAAAAACAACAAAATAAATAAATAAATAAATAACAAGGGCAGGACTCAGAAACCACAACAAAAACAAATAAATGGAAATCAATAAACAAGCCACCAGAGACAAACACGAGTTTCATGTGACAACCATGAGAACGAATGGGCAGCTGGACAGTCACAGCGCACATTCTTGAACGCATGCCATGCAAAGTGAATGGAAATCAAAACTGGCTGAGCCCAAAGAACAGTCGGCCAGCCAGCCAGGAGAGGACCCTCCTTGTAAACCACTGCTTGATGCAAAAGGCCCGAAACGATGCTCCTAAAAAAAGGTGTGTCGAAACTGAATTGGACAAGAAAAAAAAAACAGTAAAACAGGAAGGAGAAACCAACGGATGAGAAGAGATAAAAAAGTAAAAGAGGAGTCGAAAAAGTAAGCAGAAGAGTACCAACCGCAGTTCCCCTTTTTTTGTTAATGACGTCTACAGTGAAAAGAAAGAAAAGAAACACACGGCAAACCCAAACTAAGAAACAATTAGAATGATATCTACCGAACAATGTAGTTTGTTTACCATAGCGTGTCCAATGCCTGAATGCTTTGTGGAAAAGGGGGGAGAAAGGAAATTAAAAACTGTGAACAGAATAACGATTGTTACTTAAAAAAGATATGATGGTTACTACAGAGGTTAGTACATTGTTAAAAACGTCAAAAATTATATAGGTTAGTAGAATGACACATTCCATGAATGACGTTAGTTGTTTTGCTTTTCCAAAGCATGTTAGTAACACAGAGGAGGGAAATGGGCAAAATAAGTCTACACAAGAAAAAAGCTGACCAAACGAATTAATTGTGCAGCCCCACGGATGGTGGCAGCACTGAGGTCTAAAACTGTAGCTGTGTGCACATCAAGACTGGACAACCAGTGCACAGTGAAAGGACTGCTCAGTGAGATTCGTAGCATTTCACAAGCTCCCGAAAGCCCAAACATCCTCCAAGCCACCTCCCTCCCTCCCAGCAGAGTACATGACTGACAGACATCAGAGAGAGAAGGCCTAAAGCACATCAAGTGACCCTCTTTAACGAAAGTCTCTTTCGGTTTCAGTTTTATCCTATGTCTTTTTTTTTTCCTTTTATTTTTAAGAATAATCCTCCATTTTATTATTATCTTTTTCGTTTGTTTTGTTTAGTTTAATGTCAGCGATTGAGAGGATTGCAATTTGCAGCTCCCATACAGTACCTGTTTTATGGTCAAAGTGATGAACTTTAGGTTCACTTTACTGCAATGAGAGAAAGCAAAGAAGAACCCTAACACAGGATGGAAGGAATGAAGGATTTCCCCCATTAGGCATGCATTCCCTACATACATTCTCAGTTTTCTCCTTAAACATCTTAGTCATGTTCACTAAATCCATTCGAATTTGTGTTAATGGAAGCAGTCACCCTGACAATGAACAGGAACACTTCTAGAAGCCTATGTGTTAGTTGTACTGATATTTCATTATGAACAAACGCCAGACTACCATTTTTTTTTGTTTTACTTTTTCCCTACAAACTGACCAATCAAGCAAATAAATAAATAAGAAAAGGAAAAATCTGTAAGATATTTCACAGCTAAAGGTCAGTAGTGCATCTATATTAATTACAGTGAGAAATATGGTTGCTGATGAGCAGTTGTGGCCTCTATTTGCAATCATGGCACTGTTGCAATTATCAGTACTGAGCAGCTGGCAAGCCTGTCAGGTCCTCACAGAGAATATGAAAAGGAAGACATGGCTGCTTAATTTAAAACACCGGACAGTGCAGCAGGCTGACAGATACTAAGATGTCTGTTCCTGGAGGCATCTATTGCCACTGCCTTTAAATGGCATTGACTATGGAGAATAAATGTTTTTACTTTGTAAAAATTGATTTGTTTTTAAAGGCCTATTTGTTTTGAAAGTTGTTTTCTAAGACGATCCACAGCCTTCACTTCTAATCCTGTTTTTTCCCCCGTATTTGTGGCTTAGCCTACTGTCAATAACCACCAAAACTAATTAAGTGAAACTTACTGCTCCAACAGACAACAAATCAGTATCATATCAGAAATGTACAACAAGCATCACTGAAACATAAGTAGATATCCAATAGACCACATAAGTTCATGTCTACTGTAAGTAGCAGAAACATCAAATGTATAAAACGCCTGCATACTGAGGTCTCCCTGCAGCTCCGAATGGTGTGTTTACGGAGGGGAAACCAAGCTGCGGATGTATAAGCAAACACTGTCCACTACAGAACTGCCCATTACCACAGTCCCTGATTGGAACACATGGCTGCTGACACATTGGGAGTGCACCTAAAGTAAATCAAACTGTGTCAGCGTCAGTTATTGGCTTTGCATTTCCACCATACCATTTTTCTTAAATCAAATTTTCACTTTACAATAGCATTTGTAGGTAATGATGCATGCCTGCTTGAATTATTTGTAATGTCTATTTATTGTCAGAAGGCAAAGATACGGTAAAATAAAGAGAAACCTAATAGAGAGCACATGTTTAATAATGCATTCTGTATTCCTTAGAGGAGTGCTGGTGGCATAGTGGTTAAGGAACTTAACCCTATGTTTCTCTAGGGGAAACTGGCCCTAATGTAATTGATAGTTGACAAACATAAGTCGCTTTGGATACAGGCGTCTGCTACATGTATAAATGTGATGTAAATGTTAGAGGAACTGATTATTATACATTTTGAGATTTCTCCACAGTGGTGCTCCTAAGAGGCATGTTTGCATGCGATTTGAATCAGATGTTTCATTCTGACAGTGTGACACGGTTCTAAAAGGCATTATGTTGCTCTAGAGATGTTCCTGCTCATATCTTGCCACAGTATCTTTGTTTTTGCTATCTATGTTTAATTGCTTATGACAAATGTCAACCAAAATTTCACAAGTGCTTTAATGCTTAATTTTCACCCAAAAGAATTTTGCAATGGTTCATTTTGGTGACTGTTCCAGTGTTCAATGTACTTAAATTTACTCCTTAATTTCCACCTCTTTCGCAACCCTTCTGTACTGTTACCTGACGAAGATTCCTTGTTACTTTGACATCATGCCAATCATTGTCATTAAATTTCCCATTGACTGGCTCCACCAACGCTTCAAAGGCCCCGGAACCCAAATTAATGACGAGTGAGACCGCCCCGTTTTTCAGTGCCAGATTGACATAGTCTGCCGATTTGCCCGTGTGGAGCATCAGTCCGTTCCTTTGCAGGGTTTTGAATGAGAGCGTGATTTCGTCACTGCTGCTTTGAATGGGGTTCAGGGACAAGTCGTAGCAGAAGTATTCAGATCCTTTGAAGGTTGCCACGTATTCTTCTTTGCCTGGATGAGAAAACACAAAGAGAGACAAAAATGATTGCTGGCTTTCTTACAAAAATGACCATGAAACGGTATTCGCATCTTAAGTAAACACTGTTCAGGAACGACAACCTTTTCACCAAGAACTGCAAAAACATTGTAAGCAAAATTAAGTGCAAATGCAATGACAATTCACACATGGGGCTGCATTTATATTTTTACCAAAACATTACTGCAGTCTCTCTATCATTTTTACATAAATCTTACACTATATTTACATGTGTACAACCTTGGCTCTTAGTGTCGTTTCTTAGACACCCAAGGTGAAACGCAATCTTGCTAGATCCTTGACCACAATTACAGCCTCGGCAACAATGACTTTTGTGACAGCCATCGGCAATTAGCTTTGCACATGCCAAGAGTCAACCCCTCCACTGAGCCATCAAGCTCAGTGCTAACACACGGCATGCAGAGTGGTTTTCCGCTTGATGTCTCTCCTCACAAAACCAATTGTTTAACTTCTCTGGCACCATTGTGAGCTTGAACGAGAGGTATAATGCCGGATGTGGATTCCAGGATTTTACACTGTATTTACCCATAACTGGTCCAATAATCTCACGCAATACAAGTCTGCTTACAAACCGAGGCAGAGAAAAAGTAATTACGCATGGATGTGGAAGAACTGTGCTTGACTCCACAAGGGATGTTTTTCTCACAGAAGAGCCATTCTAGTTGTGTGGCAGCAATGACTGGCCACTGAGGTTTTGCCCCCCCCCCCACCCCCCAACCCGCCATGCCCTACCTCAATGAAGAGCGAGAAAGCTATAAACAGTCATAATTTCTGTAAGAATAAACAAATGTTCTCCAAGTGGCATGGCAACACTGAGCGTTGAGAAATTTGTGGGTTTGACATTGCATTGTTTATCAACTCTCAAGGAGACCTCATTAAAATAACCAGCTGTCTGAGGTCTCATAAACTAGAACATGTAAACATGGCGAATGTGTGTTATAAACGAGCTGCAACATCTGCCGAAGCTCTTCCAAATACCTGGGGGGACAAAGGCTCACAGCATAATACTGTGAGCAAAGCTGAAGCACACCCATAGAGACAGACACACAGCCATACACAGACACACAAACACACACACATACACATACACACACACACACACACACATAGACAGACACAGACACTCCCACATACACAAACTTTCATTAGCATGAATAAATAAATCTGGAGCAAAAAAAAAAAACACGTAACAATAAAGGAATCCAAGGTCAGTAATCCAGTTGAATGGCAGGACTGTCTTCTGCTAACAAAAGAGGTTATCCAGTCCAGGTACAATTCGGGCCTAGATGAGAAACAGTGAACACAGCTTAGATAAGGCCATCTGAGATCTATTTATGAGCCACTCTTTCTATTGTGCTCGCCTGTCCAAGTGATTGATTACCATCAATATGACTGACACATGTCGGCTAATGCAACGTCTTCCCCAAACCCCATCCATCTGATTTTATCTTTACCTCTCTCTCTCCCCCTCTCCCTCTCCCTCTCTTCCTCTCTCTTTCTCTCTCCTTCTCTCTCTCTCTCTCACACACACAAATACACACAAATACACACACACACACTATATATTATCTCTCTCATACACTTTCTCTCATTTTCAGGGCTTTTTGCTCAGTCCACTGCAGCCAATCAATACTGTTAAAGACTGCAGCTTGCACCGTGGTGCACTGTGGGTTTATGTGTGAGTATCTATGTTTGTGTGCGTGCATGTGTGTGTGTGTGTGTGTGTGTGTGTGTGTGTGTGCACACAGTCAAGAACATAATGGGCATATTCAGTCAGATCTCGGTGGTTGGCAACCTCCAGACCTTTCTATTCAACAGTAGAAAAGAAAGGCTCTCATTAGTCTGATAATGTGACTGAGGAAACGTTCTGATGCCCCCCTAGACATAAGGGCCCTTGGCGGATGCTCACACACAGATGTGAACAGTGTTATCTTCTCCATGCTACGATTGAGTTAAACGTTATCTAGGTCACGTGAGTGAAACTGACTGCCATCTAAGAGGATATTATAATAAGAGCAACTCTGTGAGCAATAGAGGCTGACCTCTCGGGTTAGCCGTGTCATGATTTTAAAGACTACTCCAAACAGGCTTTCAAAATCAGTCTCGGAGTGAGCCAGGACAACATCAGACAGAGTTTATAATTTGCTCTGTAAATGGAAAGCGGTACTCTGAAAAATGGCATTTCTGAATGAACATGCACCCTCTATTTGGGTTCATTATGTTCTCTCAACTGAAACTACCCCTTTTCGCCATATCGATTAATGTTGATTGCTATTTAATAACGCCTATAATTATAAGTGGCAGTTGCTTTTGCTGGTAATTAATGAACTGGTTGGATTTGTGCACCTGTGGTTCAAGAGATAGCACATGTATTGATTGGGCCGAGGTTGTAAAATTACCGACTACTCAAATCCAATTACAGACAGAAAAATGGGACACAGGGAAGGTTGCATGTGCATTTGAGTGCCCGAAGCAGAGCAAAGCAAAGCAGGAGCTGGAATATTTCCCTCTGCACAAGGACACAGCAACAGCCTCCATTTCCACAAGACCTGACAATCACTCATTACCAAGTCGAAAGCTGCCAATGAGATGTCAACAGAGCGGGAGACCTCTGTTGCTAAATGTCGAGGTCAAGGTGCGACACTAACAAGTGGGTTGAGTCATCTTCTGGGTCACGCTCCCACACAAACAGCATACCGAAGAAGGAAAGATACTCATTATCATCACAGCTTCACATGGCTTCCAAATACAGTATGCAGTATGCATCAATGCCTTCTGATGACTCAGTGTTTTATGTAACCAACAACCTACAAGTTTTTTTCTGAGCTTGGTTTCATTTTATTCACACGATGGCACATCACACAACAAAAACAGAAAAAGAGAAAGAAAGAAAACAACTGTATTGGGTGGATGGCAAAACAGTAATTTGACAGCAAAATCACCTAACTTAAATGGAACTTTCACACAAATGTGATTAAAAATAGAGGCTATGTGGGCTGCTTTGGGTTTTAGCTGAGGGTTGCATTGTTATCTGACAGCTGACAGATCTTGTCAGGATCACTCTCGTCAGAGACTGAAGACAGGTGTCCTGTCTTCCATATTTAATTGTCATGTTTATTCTTCACACAATTGTTTTTGGAGAATTCACAATACCTGACATGAGAGGTGTCAAAACATACTACGCCTCAATGACAAAGACGCTGCTCATTATGCAGTACACCTTATCTTTTTTCTTTAGCTTTATTTTTTTATTTTTTTTTTTTTTGAGTCACCCAAGACACCCAAGAGTGTCAGTGATTAGCAGTCTGTTAGCCAAGCTCAATATTAAACTTAAAATATTAAACAAACGAACCAGCTCTGTTCACTTGCTAACTACTCTTCTGTATTAATGCTGGTCAGATGATCAAAGCTTAGTAGGGATTCTATTAATAGATTTCTACCTCTCTTACCACAGCAGGCTTGACTCAACACATCTCTGTGCTTGCAACAAAGATGATGATGGCACATTATTGTCAAAGGTCAGGGAAGACAACTTGGTGATAAAGGAGAGAGATTTGCATACAAATGACCCTAAAGGTGGTGACACATTTGTGATGGAATCCATTACAGAGGCAAAAGTAGGCCATATAAACACTGCTCTCTTTTCACTGACACTCCAAAGCAGATCCCATACCCTGCCCTTGTCAGCCATCACTTCCCCGTGCTTTCACGCAATCTCTTTTTCACACTCACTCCCTCTCTCTCTCTGCCTCCCTCTCCTTCCCTCTCTTTCTCTTTTTCTCTCTCTCTCTCTCCCTCTCTCTCTCATGTCCAGTCACACTTCCATCTTAGAACCCTTTTCCCTCCATGGACTCTCCACAGGAAAGGAGAGTTTTCTCCCCTCCCCTTCCAGAAGCTTCTACTCAGGTTCAGGGGAAGTTCAGCATCCTAAAATGTAGGCAAATATCTCAGAGAGGGTGATAAAGGGCTGCACAGACAAGCATAAAAACGAAGGATGAAAGAAAGCTAGATATTAATTCACTGAGTATTCATACAGTATCCTACATAGTTTTTTCTCCTTTCTTTTTTTAATTCCTCTGTCATCTATCTTTCTCCCTCCTGTTTACCCCCGTCTCACTCTTCTTCCTCTCAAGCATTCGCATGATTGACAGACTATTAAAACGACAGGGCTGTTAGTGTCAGGCAGGCTCTCTAAGCTGTTTACATCACAGAGAAGAGGTAGCCTTTTTGGAGAGCTCCCTGCTCTGAAGTATCTTTTATTAATGGTGACCTTAGCATTTTCTGTAAAAGACACCGACAGAGAGGAAACACGGCAAATTTATTTGAGCAGTGGGAAACGGCAAAATATTTCCCTTCAATTATGTAGTCACAGGGTGGGTATCATTCAATCATTCATTAGAGTTGGCATCAAAACAAACAAACAAACAAACTAAAAACAGCCAGGCCCAAAGCATGAAGCTAATGAAGATACAAAACAATGTAATGTCTCAGAAATGCCAACACACACTCCTTACAACCAAAAAAAAAAAACAGCCTGAAGACTTCAAGGCAAAGAAAAAAAAGACCACACAGGCTCACAAACACACACACAGACACACACACACACACACGTACATACACACACACACACACACAAACACACACACACACACACACACACACACGCATGTACAAACGTGTGTGCACGCTGGCACTCACACTCACACACACACACATATACTCATGTATGCACACCTAGAGTCATTGTGCATCCAATCCTCCCCATTAGTCATGCTGAAAAATATGAGGATGGAAACCTCCCTGGAGGACATTTTCATATGCATGCAAAGGTGTTACTGTGTGCCACTCCAATCAACATGATATACAAATGTGACCTTGCTTCAAAGGCAAACTATTAGTTATCATAGCAACAAGACTCCTACTCAGTACTGACAGTACTGACTTAACACCGTGTGGATACAATATGGACAGCCCATGACAAATGCATATGGTTGTCCTCTTAAACATACTATGCTTGTGTTTCTTGTGTGTGCTTTTATGTGTGTGTGTGTGTGAATGTAAAATGTTAAAAAAGTGTGTACATTTATGTCATGCATATTTATTATGAATTGTGGACACAAATAAAGAAGTAAATTGTGTATATGTATGCATGTCTGTGCATGTGTGTGTGTGTGTGTATGTGTGTGTTTGTACTACTGTGTGTACATCTGCTTGTGTGTGTGCATGTGACTTTACTACAGTGCTTTCACTGAAAATAGATCTACTTTTTTACTTGACAAACTCTCTCTCTCTCTCTCTCTCTCTCTCTCTCTCCCTCTATTTCTCTCTCTCCCCCTGCTATTATGTTCCTAATTACTGCTGCACAATTGCAATGCCTGCTGAAAAGGGTTGCACTGCCTCAGACCCTGAGAGCCGATCATGTTTTGGTCAGGGCATTAGACGCGCTGCCGCGTGCTCTGTCAGTGAGTTGACACAGGCACTGATGAGCGCTCTGGTAATGAGGTGTATGAAGTGAGAAGTGTGATTTATGCTTTACATAAACAGACATTTATGCAAGTCACCTTGACTGCCAACAGTGGCAGTCACCTCGGAGTGGCTGCCTTTATTACCAGAGTTAAATAAATTGCTCATTAGTCGTGCAGTGTGGGGTCGTGTTTGTGACTCCAGAATTGACTTCACACATTTTTTTGTGTGATGGCATGTGAGCGCTTGCACAGACAGCCCTCAGCTATATATAACGGGGGTTGTCGACAAAAACTGTGCTGCCTTCTGTACAAAAACAGTGGTTAACAAAATCACAGTAATACTCACACACACACACAGCAACAGCAGAAATACAGAGGCTAAGCTCCAAAAATCATAGAGAGAAAGAGAGAGAGAGAGAGAGCAAGGACAACCCAGATCGCTGGAGCCAACACAGGAGTCAGCAGGATCAGGCATGGTGGATGACTTGCCTGCCTAATTGGCATTCTCCCAGTCAGGTGGCCAGGCTAACCCATTCCTTAGGATGAGCTCCAGGGTAGGAAAAGACACCTCCTCCCAGCAGACACATGTGTGTGTGTGCGTGTGTGTGTGTGTGTGTGTGTGTGTGTGTTTGCAGTCTGGGTGCCTAGAAAGAGCTCTTACCAGAGGATGTGTGCGTGTGTGCGTGTGTGTGTTTGTGTGTGTGTAGTTGTATGTGTATGTGATTGTGTTATGTTGCTATCTTTTTCCTATCAGTTTTGGTTGACAGTTACAGGAGTACTAGAGCACATGCAACGTGGTAGTGACCAACTTGAGAATCTTTGGACAAGATGATTAAATTTGGGTGCTATGGTGTTCCCAAGAGGCACAATCACTCCAGACCATTAGCACTTCATTTTCTGTGGAGAAACCATGCAGGGACAAGAGGCGGTTAAATTACGCAACGCCATGTGATACATCTAGTTATATTCTGCCATAATCCTGTTAAATTACTGTAACTCTGCAGATGGGGACAGAAAACATCCACTTAAACATCAGCTAGTCAGACAAGAATGTAATGTGACAAGTGAAAACCACAATATACTTTGTCTTCAGATATGATGCACAAGAGGCCCTGTCCCCTTTGTGCAGTGTGAACCTCTGCTGACTTAAACGTTCTGCCACCATACTGCCATATTGGACTATTCTAATTTTTGCCTCTGAAACACATTGGGTTCCTCATCCAATTGCTGAGCTGCAAGGTGATGAGGCATGTCAGGCCCAAGAAGTAATTCCGTGGCTTTTAACGAGCTCTAATTGCAGCCAGGGTCTGTTTCTGGCAGATTTCTGCTCAACATTTGCCGTCACGCAGACTCGAAGAAATGGGACACGTTTCTCCCTCTGTCTGACACCAAAGGAATACATGATAAAGCACTAGGCACCCAGACAGCAAACGCTCCCGCGCAGACACTAAAAAAGGCAGTGCAATTCCCCCACGGCCCATATAAGCTAAATATCAGCATTTGCATTGGAGCCGAGACAAAGCCTGTTTTACGAGGCGTTTATGGAGCATTCTACGACGCTGCAATGACATGGCGCTGATTGAGGGCTTTTCCATGCCTCTGATCTGGGCTTGGTGAACACAGAGAAGAAGGCTCATCCCACAAGGTCCTTGCCAAGCAACAGGGTCGTAACGTTGTCAATGCAGTTTCATGCCAATAGCTTGAATCTGACGAGCCATAATGCAATGAAAACGCTCGGCTCAGGAGGAACACAGCAGCGATCCCGTCCCTCCCCCTTCAAACACCCTGACAAGTCTGATTAAAAAAATGTCATCCTGACTTAGCTCGTCTTTGTCACATTAAGTACAGAACAAGAATAATTGGAAAGGAATCCAATTAAATTTGCAGTGACCTTAATAGGCATGAGGGGTTAGAATGGAAAAGGGCTTCTGGAATATTCAACAGACACAACTCAGCACTGACATTTTACCTTCTCCAGTATGTCCAATGCCATTCACTATTTGACATTTCACCTAACAGACAGTGAAATTCACTAATAGGAATGAACCACCCCAGCAAAAATCTGACATCTCAAACTGCCATTTTGAGAGCTTTCCTCATTACCAGTGTTGGCTATTAAGAACTAGAGAACACAAGGTGCTTTACCACAATCATCAATATGTGCCGTTCCAAAGTTTGTGTTAGGTAAAGAACATTCACACATCACAAGTGTCTTAACAATATAAAACAAGATGCAATGCATAAAAATGTAACACTAATAATACCTAAAACTCCAAACTTGAAACCATAAAATGAAACAAAAATTTAAGAGTAATAAAAGTTATGTAAGTATTAAAAGTTTAGCTGGGTGAGCTTATGCGATTTTATAACCGCAATAAAATTCCTAAAGCATCTCCTAAATTCTAGTCGCCTAAACTATGCCAACAGCCTCTTTGTCATCATCATGGCCCCACTTTATTAATAAGACAGATTGTAAAACATGTCTTGCAAATATGGTTTCTCTCATCTGACCACACGTTTGTACTCCACCAAAAGTGAGAATTAGAAGGAACCAAATGCAACAATTTGATAAAGTGTGTTAGACTCAAAAATCCCTGAAGTTTTGGGCTCAAGGGATTCCCTGTACTGTTTCCTGTTCTGGGTAAAAACTAATCTTGGCCTGCATTGATATAGCACAAATAACACAAGAAATATGAAAACTAGACTTTCTAAATATCTGCTGCAGTGTCACTACGCAGTTTCAATTGTCAGGCTGTGCCTCTGAAGTGAACCAGAGACTATTTTCTGGGTTCGCGCAGCCAAACGGAGTCAGAATCATTTGGGTACATTCCCATTTAATCCGCCTGCTTGGCAAGGTCACATCATCCCGGACACAGCCAGGCGCCAGCATGCAACTATCATAGAACACACGATGGACAGCCTTTAAACAGAAGAGATCCTCTGATCGGGTCTCCCTCCTACTGACTCCTACACAGAATCACACTGAAATTATAGCCACCATATTTACATCAAGACGATTAATTTACAGGCTTCTGATGTTACATAAGGCACCCATTTGCATTCAAATACATGGTACTGGTTTGGAAAACAGCTTAAAATCATAACATGGAAAAATGGCTAAAGTAAGGAAAAAAACAGAGGTTGGTAACGATAGAATTGATAAAGCACTTCTGCAGTTTCACATAACACATAACATAATTCACCTTAAACAGAATAGCTAACATCTGCTGGAAAAACAATCCATACTTCTCTGATGCAAAGTCAATGTCTTCACATCAAAGACAAGGCTCCTCTTTACTCACACCTACAAAGGCACCTGGGAATGCTCTGCACATCTATCTGTGTAGTGCTCAACATGATGCTGTCAGGGAACTCTGCGGAGGCAGGCACTTGAGCAACATTAATTAACTTGCAGCCTCAGTTGATCATGAGCATACGTACACAGTCATTTCAAAGAAATCTGGATAAAGAGCCATGACTTCAGTCATATGATAATATAACATAGGGCACCACATACAGTCTTTCTCTCTCCCTGTTGTCGTCTGCCACTACTTCTCACCAAACACCTCACACTTTATCTTACAGTTTTTCCTGTCTCTGTTGCTCTCCCTCTTTCTCTCTACTTCTCTCTCTCTCTCTAAATCTCTTTCTTTTCTCTCTCCCTCTCTCTTTCATTTTTACTCTTTCACTCATTCTTCTCCTCCCCTTACCACCACCATCACATCCACCCAACCCCAACCTTAACCTTAACCACAACCACAACCCCACCCCTTGCTGGCCCACACCCTGCTGGTGTATTGGCCGTTCATCTCAGGGAAGATGCTGACCCGGCCCTGGGAAATGACTCACTTTGTCATGTCACTGTTTCAGCAGGGCGCTCTGGTTTCGGCCCGCTGATGAGAGACCAAGGTCAGCCCCCTGTAACAGCACGTCCGCACTGCCACTCTGCTTGTCACGGAGGCTCTGAGATATGCATACGTGCGTGTGTGTGTGTGTGTGTGTGTGTGTGAGAGTGTGTGTGTGTGTGTGTGTGAGAGTATGTGTGTGTGTGTGTGTGTGTGTGTGTGTGTGTGTGTGTGTGTGTAGCCGGGGGTTAATGGGGTTGGGGGGTGTTGGGCAGGACACAGACCAACACAGGGCCAAACCGAATGCCGTACAGGACTGAGCTAAGCCAAGGCAGAGCCATGCCAAGCCTATCCCTGCCCTACTTTGCCTCTCTCGACTGTCAAAGATCATGTTTTATCGAGAATGTGTGTACGTGGCGGTGGCAGTGGTGAGGGGCACCGGGTGACAGAGGATGAAAAAAGATGAACGGGGGTGGGGGGGTGGATGGGGGGGGCTGCGATAAGAGAAAAAAAGAGATGAGCACGCACTTTGTCTCGTCTGCTTTTGAAAAGGCTTGATAGATGGAGACACTTTATCGCTGGGTTTCACAACAATGTTTGTGTCCCGGTGCCTAAAGCCAGATACAGTGACTGTGGAGCAGATGACTGGCAGTTACTGCTACAGATTTTTGTGGAGGAGCTGTAAATTGTATCAAGGATGTAAACCCGTAAACTGCTATGACCTGCCCAGACAAAGAATTATGGCCCACTCTCAAGTGAGAAAATAGGAGGAAATAGACATTGAATGTGCTTTACCTTTCTCACTTTCACTTTAATGCACATACCAACACAACTCCACATAGGCTCTATTCATACCTGAGCTCTACGTGATTTCTTCTCTCTATGTTCTCTTTTTTGATTTTTCTTCCACAAGTACACTTCACCATTAGGAACAGCAATAGCGCTGCTAGCTTTCTCTAATGCCAGCAGGGACCAAACATTCCGGATAAAAGATATTCAGGCGCACGCAGTGCCGAGCGGAAGCGAGAGAGCCTGAGCGAAGCTGAGCTGAGATGCCTGGCCGGCGTTGCCAGCAGAGCCTCATGGTATAATTCAGTGCAGGGGGTCTTGCATTTAGCACGCTAATTAGCGGCATTCACCAGCGACAGAGGGGCCACGCGCACGGCAGCCTTAATCAGAGAGAGAGAGAGAGAGAGAGAATTGAACAGCAGGACCCAGTGGAGGGGAGAGAAAGGCGTGCCGCACTGGAGGCATGGAGCTCTCCCTTGGGCACAAAGGAGTGACGGGAGTAGAGGCTGAGGCATGACCAGAGGGAGGATGTTGGTGAGAGACAAATAAAGCCATACGCAGACAGATGGAAAAAGAAGGGTATGTCGGTAATCACTGGATGATTTACTGCCCCCCCTGTACCACAAGACTTGTGCTATTGTCTTGTAAGTGCACTAAATACAAGCAAAGTTGATCTATTGGACTTCGGACTAAGAGTATTAACTTAGAACTGGGATCTTATTTTCAAAAAGCTATGACCCAATCCTCCATTATTAGTTGGGTATAGTCCATGAAGAAGCACACTAGCAGATTAAAAGGCCGTAAATTTCTAGAGCATAATATCATAACAAAAACAAGAAAATCGCTTTTAATTAGAGGCTTTATTTTAGAAGTCTAAAGCCACAGAAGCTGTAATCAATATCAAATAATTTCTTATATTCTTTCAAAAAGACATGTCGCTGCAAATATCTCCAAATTATATTTTCAAATAGACATGGTATCAAAGAGAACAAGCTTACAAAAGAAGAAAAAGCAGGGACCAGAATTAGCTTACTACCACAAAGCAATTGCTAGGGCAACAAGCAAGCTATGCTAACATTGATGTTCCATCAGGACTCTTGGCCAGACTGTCAAACCCATCTATCTATCCCACGCATCAAGCTAGCTGCACAACTGTTCTTGCCATATGTCTCACAACTCTGCTAGGGGCTCTCAGTCTGAGCTGCTGTTAATAGCTGGAGAGGAAGTGTGTGATGGTGGTAGCAAAGGGGTGGGGGTTGGGGGGGGGGGGGGGGGTATGTGTGTGTGGAGGGATGTACAGGTAACACAAACCACTAAACACTAACTGACTAACACTAACTGACTTCAGGCATATCAACAGGCTTCACACACACACACACACACACGCGCACACACACACACGCACACACACACATACATTTCTTATACTTTATTTCATACATTAGTCTTTAGGTTTTTTTATGAGCAATCAAATTTTAAGATAAGTCCGAAGGCCAGTCCAAGCACACTTCAACATTCCACATGTAAAGGTTTTAAGTGCAGAAAAAGGAATTCTATCCCTGTATTACAAGGTATGAAGCAGTACAAGCTAATTGGCTTTTGTTTTGTGTAGATCTCAACTGCCTTAGTCATCAAACCCTTTTTTTCTGCACGTTCATGTATAGTGCTCAGTAAGTCTGTCACTTTCAAACGTGACAAAGACTCCAGGGACTGATTGCATTGTAACTGTAAATAGAAAAAAAACATGAGCTGTCAGTATTTAGCCACGCAAGTATACTGTAAGCCTACACACACACACACACACACACACACACACACACACACACACACATATACACACACACAGGCACGCACGTATGTATTTAATCTGATAGTCTGATTGATGACCTTCCATTGTAGGAACTAAGAAAAGCCAGTGTAAATCTCAGACCCCAAAGGAGACAGTAACCAAGCAAAGCACTTCCTGCTTGTTAATCTTCAACACTTAGATGTTACTCTTAGATGTTATGGTCATGAAACATACTAAAAAGGCGTATCTGTTCAAAACCAATGTGCATGGATGTTTGAAATATCACTTTAAAATAGAATCCATTCACTAGAACAGAGAGAGAGATGTGGGGGAAGGCGGGCACTGGTGCTCAGCCTTGCCCATTGGCTGCAGCATTTCAGAGGGGTGACTGACTGAGATTTAGGCTCCAACTAAAGCGTCTGAAAAAGCCTATGTCCTTTTAGCCTTCTCTTGGCCTCCTCCCATTTCTCCTGTTTCCTCAACCTTTTTATGATAAACAGAAAGATGCAGAAAGCTCACTAGCCTCATTTACTTCTAACTCCCCTGTGCTTGACGCGCAACCACTACCCGCCCCCCCTCCTCCACACCCCAAATCTAAACCAAATGCCAGGAGCTCGTTTGGAGTAGGCACAAAGGTTTTATGATCCAAGGGTTTTTTCTGTTTTCTGCTTTGAATGTTTATTTTTTTCAACATCTACTTTCGTCCTGTTTTGCTGCTGTGTCATACTCTTAGAAGAAGCCCTCATTGCATACGTCTGTCTTCTTTAACCTTCCACGCCTGTCTCTCTCTCTCTTTCTCTCTCCCTCTACCTCTCTCTACCTATCACTTCTCCTCCATCTTCCTCTGTCCCCTTGTGGCCACACGTCTATGCCAATCAGACCTAGAGCTTGTCTGTCCTCCTCATAAATTAATGTGATGCTCGGTCAGGCACCTACCCTCTACCGATGGCTTCGCACAGAAGATTTACTCCAGACTTTCCCTGGTTCACTGGCAAAGGCCCGGGCCTGGGAGCGCCTGGGTGCCCGTGTTTGCCACCCAGGATGCCATCCCAGCAGTCTACAAGCCCCTTGCTGTGCCCAGCCATTGGGGCCGAGGCAGTCAGCGGGGAGTGAGGCACCTGAGTGACACTTTGAAAGATGTCTGAAAGACTGGCACAGTAATGCATGTGTGCATTACCCAATGTGAGAAGACTGCAGGCTTGCCCTTTTCCTCTGCTTCTCTCTCTCTCTCTCTCTCGCTTTCTCCCTTTCTCTCTTTTTCCATCTCTCTGTGCTGTCTGTCTTCTTTTCTTTCTGTATAAACATCCTTCTCTCTGTGCCTTTCTCTCTCTCTCTCTCTCTCTCTCGCTCTCCCTCTCTGTTTCTTTCCCTTCTAACACTTCTCTCTCTCTCTCTCTCTCATCTGCAGTCTGTGAGGAGAGGGCCTGAGATCCGACAGTGTCTTCGTAGATGATGACTCATGGTCTGCCACCTCCGTCTCCTTAATTTCTCTCCCCAGTCCCCCCATCTCTCTCTCTTTCTTATCTCGAAGGGCCTCTTTGATTCTCCTTGTCTCTTTCTTTGTGTCGCAAGTTTACCTTTGAAGTTTTTTTTTTTTTTTTTTTGTTAGTTAACTAACTTTGTAGATCCTCTTCTTAAAAAAATAAATAAATAAATAATTAAAAAGATAAATTATTTTTAAAAAATCCAACTCTCAATTGTTCAATGTTACTAGCAATTATAGAAATATTTATAGCAATTATTCAT